>JAJIZL010026093.1:74654-96130 GCA_023969395.1 Amblyomma maculatum
ATATATATATATATACAAAATATAGTCGACGAGTGACGCTAGCTCTGTTTCCATCCTCTGAAGTTGCTCCATTAAGGTTTTTACTAATAGCCCCCAGAAAAGGAAAAGAGTCGGCCCTTACGTTTCTTCTGGACATATGGCGATGGGTGAGCGCAACAGACAGTCAGCGTCTTGATGCTTCTGTTCTGACTTGTATAGGGATACGGTGGCGGGTTTATTATTTACAAAATAGGACGGGACTGCATGACAGCCGGGAGCCATCAAAGTCAGGCTTGTCATATTACCAGCCGTCGGGCTCAATCCTCGTTCTTCACTTCCTCAAGCGCAACGCATTGCGGCGCTGGGTATTTGGTGTAACATTTGTCCCCGGGGAAGATCAAGCTTGTCCTCGAGGGAGTCAAGATTTAGAATAGCAGCGTTTTTATCGCGCCACAAGAGCTAGCTGAGCGTTCCGCGAGCAGCGATTTGTCGATGTTACTTCAGTGATAACGTAGGTTACTTCTCTCAACCGAAATTGGACAACAAAGGGTCCGGCGTATGGCTAGAAGAAATTTTGGTACAATCCACGGCGTCGCAATCTCTAAATATCCGGGTTCGTAGGTGACTGCAGCACGAGCTGAATCATAACGGGCCCTCGTGCGGTCTTAGGAAGTATTTGTTCACAAACCAGCAAGACGATGTGCTTCGGCGCGACAGAGATGTAGCGACACGGATGGCTCCTTGCGCACGGAGAATAGACGAATTGTGTCCAGGAAAGTTAATGGCAAGCGTGCGTACAGAAGAAAAAAAATGCGAATATTCGCTCACCTAATACATAGCTGTGATATATGCGTCAGTAAAATATGGCAGGAAGGCGTCCCAGGTATTGTGATATGATGCTACGTGCATCGACGTCACGTTCATGAGAGTCTAGTTTAGGCGCTCGGCCACATGTCTGAGGGTGGTAGGAAGTAGAATGATGGTACTCGGAGCCACAGAGAAGCAAAAGGTCTTTCTGATAACTGCAGTGAAGTGTCGACCACGGTCACTTATAACTACTCAGGGCGCGCCGAGGCGAAAAACAACTTGGTGTAATAAAAAGGTCGACACGTCGGCTGCTTTGGCAGAAACGAGCGCAGATGTCTCCCCACATATCTGACCAAATAGCCAACAGCTGCAATAATCCTCGACAAGTCGTGTATAATTTTTTTTCAGACATAAATATTCACGTTTACAGATAGGCTATTTAATTTTTCTTTTTTTTTTACATGTCCATCCAATTCAAATTTTCGTTTGATTGTGGTTCACTTATAATTCTTACGTATAGTCAATACACGGCTCATGACTATTTACTTTGTGTACTCAAGTATTGGCCTCTAATGCGCCTTTAGTGCTATTGTCGCTAAGAAATTAGATAACAAAGAATTTTGCATATGTTTATGCCTATACTGCGCAACCATGGCAGAAGAATCCTTCAAATTCGTTGCAAATAAGTTTTTAATTAGCCAACACACTGATTATCGAAAGCGATCCTAAAAATCCCAGTCACACCAACAGCACATATGCGGCCTATGCCCACGTGAGATGCGCAGTTTGGAATGCATGATTTCATATATTTCCTCGGAAATCTTCTCAGCTACATAAAACCCCAAGTCAAGAGCTTCGGTCAAAAGTATATATGCTTAGTAATGACGTAAGTTATAGGATGCAATCTGTGTATTCCACAAAAGTATGCATGTTTATTGTCATTTCTTTTTGTTATTCATGTATAGGTAGTCAATAAAACCTAAAGAAATGCGATTCTCTATCAATAATCTCTTAGCACTGTCTACATTTCACTGCGCAACATTTAACAAAAAGCCATCTGAATACCGAAGCCACTAGTGCACGGTGGCGTTAGTTCAGGCACATTGTATACTATTTACTTCTGTTACAATCTAGAAGTAGGGCGTTTTCAAACTCACCTGAACAAAAACTTACGCACAAGAATACGAAATCAGTACTGAGGAGCTGCTGAAACTCTACAGATATTTCGGAGTCAAACATAGCATGAAATAAAGTCGTTAGGATAGCTGCCTCTTTCAATCAAAATGATACACGCCTTGCAAAAAAAGGTCAAATTTCGTTGGCCGTCTTGAACTTACAGATTTATTCGCTCATTACAATGAGATTGAAGCCAGCCTGCCACTTGAATGCATTCGTTACATCTACCGATCGACACGGGGATGCATCCTAATCTCACTACCTATTTTCGCTGCTCCGGGGGTACGGAACTGTTCTCAGTGAAAATAACGTCGAAGTCGGCGGTGTAATTTTATATATTGTTGCGAAGATCGGCACTGGCGCGAGAGGAGCCCTCACGCCAGGCCAGTCATTAAATTATCCTTCACCCCGTCGCCATGTTGTGCCATCCTCTTGCTTGTCGCCACGGAACATTTTGGTTGGAGGTGCGGTGTACGTTATCACCATCCTCACCTTGGAGCCTCGGTGCCATTCGTACGCCGGGACCATCGGCAGAAAGCTTGCGGATATCGCCAAGCAGCTTCGCCCCAGCCCTTTTTGCCCAGACCCTTCCAACTGCACCTACCGCTAGACCGCCCGCAGCCTGGATCTGAAGACAAGACACACAGACGAACTGACCAGAGACGAGTTCAGATCAAATATCCGAAGAGCCCAAAGGACCCGAAGGAACGGAAGGACACCAATAGGTAACCACGCCTAGCCGCCCGATATGACCTCGAGCCATCGGTCCCACGATTGCTTTGGCGGCGGATGGTTGAAGATGTCCAGGGGAGGCAGATCACCCAAGCATTATCATGGTCATCGTCATCGTGGCGGCAAGCAAGTCATTCCATTCTATCTTTCCTTCAACATCCTCAGAATCACGAAACCACCGACTTCAACAAACCGATCGGGACGATCGTTCGGTGGTGCTGGAAGTGCGGCGATGAAGATCTTCAGTGGCGCGAAAGGAGCCCTAGCGCTAGGCCAGTCATTAAACATCTTTCGCCTTGTCACCATGTTGTGCCGTCTTCTTGCTTGTCGCCACATGTTAATATTGCCACGTGGGGGTGCCAAGGCCGTCAACACCAAATGAAAAGACAGATGTAATTGCACTCAAATCAAATTTTTACTAAACAAGTCGGCGGCGTTGATAGCAACAAACTTGCTCTCTGACCGTCGCACCCGTCAACTTTCAATATTAAGGCGGCGAGCATCTCGATAAAGCCGTAAACGGTGACAGCGCAGCCTGGAGCATTGCAGAAACACATACGAGTGGCCGGAATCTTCGAGGCATGTTTCGGCGCATTGCGTGAAAGGAAACTTATAAAGCTGTGTCTTGCTACCACGAGCATCAACAAGGAGTAAAGAATTGATCCGCGCACCATAATCAAAGTGATAAGGCCGCATGCCGGTGACTGTTTGCTGAAAATCAAAACAAATAAAGGTTTGAATGTTCGCGGCAATATAGTGAACTTCTGCTTGCTGCAGCTGGAAATATGTATGTCGTTTTCGGCTAGGATCAGCTTTGCCTGGCCATGAGAACCGGAACTTTTCAACTGCGCCCATGAACTGACCACTGCGAAAGAGCCACGTTTTCTCCGCACAAATATCGGGCGCGACTGGGACTGCGGAGAGCGCGACGCAGCGAACAATTCTCAGAAACTTCAAATGACAACTGGCTCTGCTTTGTGCATCATATATACAAGCGAGATCACAACACGACTCCCACACCTGTGATGCGCACACTGCGAACTGGCTTTTTATTTGTAGTATGTGGAATAAAACATTACATGACAAAGAAAAGAAAGGATACAATAAGGAGAGAGAAACTGAGCGAAAAATTCTGAAATTAAAATAATGAAGAAGCAATAGGCCCAAACACTAATAAATCAATAGAAACATGCGCCTATCTTCATGTATCGTGCAGACAAAGATGCTAGCTGTGTCAAAAGATACCTTGAAGAGAGATGGCATCGAAATCTATAAAACAATTTCTGGTCAGAAGGGGAAGTACGCGAGTGTGCCGTCAGTAATGCTCAGCAGGAAGGAAGTGCTAATGCTTTGTCTAGACAACAGGAGAGAAAGATAGGAGCTTGGTTTCATTATTTACTTATTGTTCTTGTTTTAATTTTGCTTGAATATATTTTCTTCGAATTTTTTCTCGAAGTCTTCTTCCCCTTCGTATTATACCTTTCCTTTATTTTCTCATGAAATATTTCTTGTTCATACCAGAAATAAATAGCCATTTGGTAATGCGCGCATCATCAGTGTGGACGCCTTGTTTGATATGTGATGGACAATGCAGCTCCAGACGTCATAAGATTCGTGTAACCAACTAGCCTACAGGAAAGTTGAGAAACGTCTACCTGCAGCTCTCTGCGAACTCCTCATTAAGCGTTTCTGTACTTAGATTGAAAGGAGCTGCTGCAAGATGCATTAATGTGGTTCCCGACGCAGCTGTAAAAGGAGTGATCGGGCATTTCGACAAAGGGACAGCTTTCAGACACTTCAAAGGCTCTATTACAACGGGAGTACATATCTACCAGGCCATTACGTTTCGGGAAAATGAAACGTTATTAACACTTCGCTGAAGCAAAGGTTCGCTAACTAAGATACAGGCCTCTACTGGAAAGCAGCTTGTAGATGATTGTACATATTTTTTTCCCTTGGAAAAAAGAGGGATTGTGCATATCAGTTAATAAAAATATTCGGCTCTAGCACGAAACTTGCCCCAGTTCATCCAGCTCAAGGCGGCTTCCGCCCTAACCTCGGAACGCATGACTGCCTTTGGCTTTTGCGAAGAGTTCTGAATAGACCTCGTCGTAAAGCACTACCTGACTATCTCCTGGCTGTCGATATACACAAAGCATTTGACAATGTTCGCCATGTGGTTATTCTGGAGGAACTCGCCAAACACTCTCCTAGTACTCGCGCCCAAATCTGGATCCGCAAGTTTTTGACATCTAGACCCATTCAGCTACATGGCAAAGCTCCGGGATGGGTGCCCAAAACCTAATACTTGGATAGGGGTGTAGCTCAAGGCTCCATTCTCGGACTCATATTGTTCAACTTGGCCATGGCACGCGTCGCCGAGAATCTGGAAATCAGCACAAGCGCAAGATTCGCTATATATGCCGATGATATTACCATTTGGACTGAGGCAGCCGATTACATAGACAAATATTCTATGGAGACTAAACTTCAGGCGGCCCTTCTTTGTCTTGAAGATACACTAACCAAAATTGGCCTCGTACTCGCACCACGTAAAACAGAATTGATTAGTATCGACGAAAATATAAAACCAACCCCAGTATGCAGATCCATCTTCACATCGGAGGCAACACCATCACGTCCTCAAATGGGCAAATCCGCATTCTTGGCCTGCCCATCTCAAGCTGCAACAGTCCCCAGAAATGGGTTCATCAGCTACAACGCCTTTGGCCAGCACTGCTAAATACTATGCGTCGCCCGTCCAACCGGCACGGCGGTGCGCGGCAACATGCCTGCCGTGCGATGGCCAGAGCAGCGGCGGTCGGAAAAATCCACTATGGCACACCCACCCTCCAACTGGTGAAGACTGACTTCGCTAAGGTCGAACGCCTTCATCGCGCAACACTACACACTATTACCGGTCTACCTAAGCGCACTCCTATAGCCGAACTTGAGCGTTTGGCCGCTATTCCACCGCTCACTACCATCGTTACCGAGTCACAGACGCGTCATTGAATACGTCTAGAGAACACTGTCCAAGGGCGTCGCCTGCTGGTCTGGGATGAACAGCGTAACGACAAAACACCAGCCCTATATGCATCTCTTCTCCCTTGGGAGATGCCAGTAGTCACACGCCTCCATGGCTGACCTATAAACCACGATTTTGTCATTCCCCGGGAGCTCCTCGCTGCCCATCACCGACAAGAGCGAATCCCTGATACGACTGACATATACACCGACGCATCGATTACAAGCGAATTTGCATCTATGGGCTGGGTATGCGATGACAACCGTTTCCTTTCAGGCGCTTATGCCTGCCACCTACCTCAAGGTACCCCTCTTCATGCAGAACTCCTCGCGATTTGGAGAGCCTTGTCAGGAGTGCCTTGCACCGGAACTGGTTCAATAAGTATTCTTACTCATTCATATAGCTTGCAAGGAAATCGCTACTCCGGCTTCACAAGATGCAACAGCTACGGCCATACAGCGCCTCCTTAAACGCCACCAACTCGCGACCAGAACTGTCTCTATTCACTGGGCCCCAGGTCACTCGGACGAATCAGGGTGCAATGCGGCGGCACACGCCGCGGCGGCCTTGGCAGGTGGGATGTCCACATTTACTTTCACACCCCCCTTGCTTCATCCTTATTCGACCTTGGGCGGGCAACTCACCCCTTCTCTTTCCCTTATGCACTATACTCGGACCAGTCTTCGTAGCCTCAGTCAGCATCGCATGCAGGTGGCCACACCAGACCCACCTTTTACGAGAAAACCCACCTCACCCGAAGTTAAGAAGTTTTTTTGAATAAGCTCATCGCCCATGCGGCTTACACGCCACGTATTATGGCCCGCTGGCGTCAGTATACGGAAAAAATGATTACGTGCCCCCACTGTACGACTTTAACTAGCAGTGGCATATCTCATCTACGCTGGGATTGCCCTGCTTTTTCTACTGGACGTTCCGAGATCAAACCGTACCGCCTGAACTACCGTTCCCTTCTAGAAACATGCTAACACACAGATGATATTTGCCAAGGATGGCTCGCTTAGTGGCCTGGTTAGAGCAATGTGATTCAAGTGACGACCTAAACAATGAAGATTCTGTGTACTCCCCTTTATTCCCATACATTGCCATGAGCCTTCCCATTCAATGAAGGACATTCAATTAATCAATTCCGCTCTAAAACATTTAGTGTGTCGAAAACAAAAACTTCAACAGTCAAGTGCACAAATTGCTAAACGCAGTGGGTTGCATTAAGATGATACCGCGTATATTGTTAGTGCTTGAACGTTATTTTTTCATTTCTCTGCCTAGTACAAAAGAAGAGAATACTAAGATCCTGTCCTTTCTTACGATGTGCAGATTAAACCTGTGGCATCATCATTACGCTAATGGTCAACAGTGTATTGCAAAGGTAAGTACTGTCATTTGCATTTTCTCACTTGCTAGGTCACACCATTATCCGCTGTCCTGAGCACTGAGTCATAGTAAGAATATGCATCTTTCTTAACGATTATTCATCCAGAATATTTGAAATTTGCATAGCAATTGTCAGAAATCATTTGTGGTAGAACCACAGTTCTACCTTCTTGAATTTCAAAATATGAGTATTTATATGGGAAGAAATACAGAAATGATATTCTGTGCTACCAGGTCTTCGAGTGACGGGAACCTCTCTTGCTGACCATTGTTTCATATTAGGCATATTTTCTTTTAAATAAAAACTGTCGATTAAATTACACTGCCTACGAAGCATTCTGAAGAATAAATTGTACGGCGTATTTACAAAAAGGGAATTACTCAACTGTTTCTTGCTACTGACAGATAAAATATGACAAGAAAATACAAGCTATCTTAACGCTGAGTTAAGGAGTGTGACTTTGTTAGCTGATAATATATATCTGAAGAAAGATTGTTTATCACACATTTTTTTTGGGCATCAGAACTTACAAACATTGTGAAGTGATCATCTTAGAGGTCAAACTTTCATGTTAACCTCATATTGATAATTCTGTTTTAAGACCCTCTCTCGACAAAAATTTAATACAAAGTTATATCCATCGCTACATATGATTTACTTTGGAGTTCTTTATGGAATATATGTGCGTAGACATATAATATTTAAATATATACCTTCTGAGTCGCTCCTGGCTGTGGTGATTGGCTTTCAATGACGTTTACCTTCTGAGCCGTAAAGCCTTGACTTAAAGCTCTCCACGGCTGCGGCGTGTTGAGGCGACAAAAACAACGCGCCTGAGTCCTTACCGAAATCAGTACATTTCAAGAACCGCATGTGATGGTACATGCGCTTAACCGTCCGCTTATTCGTATCCCGAATTAGCTTGAAATGTTAAACTTGTACATTCATCATTCTTCATTACCAAAGCTTTTCGGGGTACAAGTGAAACCCGCGAGTCTGTGAGGCCATAAAGCTATTGGAACGCTTGTAAGCGACGCTGATTAAAAAATTGAGTTTCATTCAAGCGGACAAGTCATAAATGCCAATCAGGTAGAGCAGAGTAACATAGAAGGTGTATTATTTGTTGCGATTCTAAATTATAATAAAGCCTCAGTTGTCATCTTGACTGCAGCTAGCAGTGATAGAAGCGAAAACAATTTAGTCCATTTTTGTAGATTTCATTCTTTAACGCATTGTTTTCACGATATTGCCCTTTTGCACGAGGCGCAAATGCCTGCATAGATTTTATCGCCCGCTTCCCATGCCGTTTAAAGACTTTTGACACCCATGTATTTGACTAATATTTAACTTCGTAATATTAGTCCTGTGACGCATTTTAGTTTCAATCCAGGCCATTATGGAAACAGATGGTCTTGCTACTTTTCCCCCTCGAATTCGACACTCTTAGTTCACTTAGTATTCAGCATCTAAAATACGCGTTTTTTACTGCGATGTCTATTTTTATGGGGTAGTCTATTTTTATCACCATCATTACAAAAATCTTTCGAACTAACTAAAAAGATTTGTATACCATTAACGTAGTGACCAACGTGATACTGTAGTTTTGATATGATAGATATATTAACCTCACATTCAGGTCAGCCTCGAGATACTATTGAGGTTTTAAGAACAAAGCATTTCTGTTTTCTGTAAAATACTTGATTTTCGGTGAATTTCGAAAACCCTATTATTCTTATCGTCTTCGAATTCAAGGTAGCATAGGCATCCACAATTTACTGTGCGTCTGGTATGCCGTGCTCGCCTCACCTAAGCGACAACTGCGGACCACTGCCAGTCATCTCTCAGCCAGATGATTCATAGGGAACAATGCTATGCATGCGGCATAAGATGATTTGTACGCATATATGAAGTCGTGATCGCATATATATTCGATTCTGAACCCGCTAAAATGTCGTGAAGAGCGTCCTCCATGACGAATCATGACAACATGGGGTCCATATGCCATAATCACTAGCAATCGGCATGCGGTTACGACTATAGTGGCTTCCAATATTCGCGCGGACGAATTTACTCCTTTGGGCGGCCGTGCAGGAGCTAGGAATCTTGCGTTTTACGATGTGAGGAAACAAAACTTGAGAGAACTGTACAATCTAGACTAGAGAAATGCGAAAGAGTAAGTGTTGCTGCTGCACGTGGTATATACGCACCCCTTGTAGAGCTTTTGCTGGGTAGGCCAGGGCTCATGCCGGACAGTGGTAATTTCCTTTCCTTGGCGCGGGTTGACTGTAGGGCTATGTAATAATAAATTGTTTTACAGGAAAGGAAAGTAAAGGAAAAGTGCCGTATCTGTCACACTTTCCCCTGCAAGTGTGAAATTGGACAGCGCACGGCCACTCCCGTCACGTAGGTTTCCTTGGAGCGCGTTCGTTGCATTTGCACGTCTGAAATCTTCACCACCAGAGATTCCGTGATGTGTAACGACAGATACTGTACAAGGGCGCATTGCTTTTAGCCTGCATAAAAAAGTGACCAATTCTAACGAGGTTGGGTCCATGTCTCTGGGTTGATTAGAATCGCGACTAAACAATGAGTAATCGCGGGGAGACCATTTCAGTAGAAAGGCCGTGCTAAATTCTGTGGAATGTAATACTTTAGGAAGTAAATAACCTACTGAATACTATGAATACTAACGTATTTTTTTATTTCTTTCTAACTTTAACTTGGATGATGCTGTACATCCGTATAAATTGTGTTGTGTCGTTAAGCAAAACATTTTCTACACCATCAAATTATTGATGAAACAAAAATTATTCATATCATAGGAATGTGTTATCTGGTGTCCATTATGTTTTGAATGGAGTTATGAAGTGTGCAACCTCATAGGGTTGTCATTAATTGGGAAAAGTTTTTTGGAGATGCCCTTTCATAAAAGGGATTGATTTTTCCTTTCGAATAGGTTTATTATACATTCAGTCACCGTAAATATTTTTCAAATACTAAGCATTGTTTTCCCTTTATGCTGTCCTTACCAACTTTGTGTGTTTATTTCCAGGCCTGTGATCCCTCTCAAGAAAGGGGAGTTTGCGGCTTTGGATGCCTTTGCACGGCCATCGGCTCTAAAAAAGGGATTTGCAAAAGTGCTGATAAATACATGCAGCAAGGTTCTAAACAATTGTTAAATCCTGAAGCATTTCAGCATTATGACTACGGCCAGCTTCTTACAAAAGACCAGATGCCGCCAGCATCTATTCAAGGCAGAGTATCGGGTTTATTACCCGGTGCTTCCAACACGAAGGGTGTGACTACTACAGGCAGCATAACTACTACATCACATAATCCCAGGCCCAATACCTCCCCAGGCGTTTTGTCAGATAAGCCTGGAGGCACTGTGCCAACCACGTCTTACAAACCCGGAAATAATCTGCACCCAGGTGACGTGCCCGGTGCTCCCGCAAGCGACCTGTCCGGAGGTGGCATGCAAGATGCGTATGGAGACGGTATGTCATACGAAGATGGTTTGCTATCTGGTGGTATGCCTGGTGCTCAAGGAAGTGGTATTTCAGCCATGCCTTCCAGTATGGGCGCAGGAGCTGTGCCTGCTGTGCCCGCAGGAGGCAGTATGTTAGGAGTTCCCGGCGTGCCCGGAAGCGCCACGTCTCAAACGGCCGGCGCTGCTATGTCCGGTGGGGCCTATATGCCAGGAGGCGGCATGCCGGGACTTAGAGGAGGTCTCGGTGGTTTGGGAGCGACGGGAGGTTCTCCTTCGTACGGCTATGATTATTATGGGCAGGGCATAGCAGGAGGAATGGGAGCAATGGGTGGAATGAGCCAAATGGGAGGAAGAACGGGAAACACGGGACACCATCTATTAGGAGCACTCGGATCAATGGTGGCAGGAGCTGCAGGATCTATGTCTATGTATCGAATGCCAGGTGCAGGAATTGGCGGCATTGGATCTATGTATGGTATGCCAGGTGCAGGAATGGGCGGCATTGGATCTATGTACGGCAGGCAAGGTGTAGGAATGGGAGGCTTCGGGCCTACGACAATGGGCAATATGCAGTACGGAAGCTATGATTATGGATATTATACACCAGGAAATCAGAGGTCGCTACCGCAGCTCCCCGTTGGAGGACAATCACAGCCTTCTACAGCACAGAAAGCACCCGAAGTGCCGTCTCCAAGCGAGTTGGCACCACCGGTTCCTCCCGGATCATCGACGCCGAGTGCAAACTCTAATAAAAACCTCCCTTCGACACCAGTCTCACCGAGTGAGAAAATAAATTCAGGAATTGAGAAACTACCAACAGCAACTTCAAAGTTCCGACCACCGGTTCCTCCAACACCTGCGCCACGGCATCAGACCTTATCGGGCGGTCATCCTCTACCTCCGAAATCTAGTTCAAGCGGCAAAAGCGAGTTACCTACATCTCCATCCACAGTGGGTGGAAACGGGAGGCCTGATATCGGGAAACCTGTCCCACCGCGGCCTCCAATGAAATTAGTCAGGCCATCGTCTTCCCCACCAATACCTCCACCTGCTGCAAAGAAGTTATCTCCAGTCACAAATCCTCCACACGCATCAAACAAACCTTTGGCAACTCGACCGTTAATAAAACCCATCAAACCTACTTCTCTACCTCCGAAATCTTCAATGATAGACGTCGGAGGTGGAAAACCTCCCTTGTACACACAGCCTATTAATTTTCCTCGGCCTATGCGAAAGTTGCATTCACGACCTGTCAAACGCCCAGGTAACCCGCTAAAAAAGTTCTTCACAAAAAAGACCTGATCATGAACGTTGTGTATACACAAAATAAAGAACTTTCAGATCCATTACGTGGGCATTTTCTGTTTTACTTCTTTAAATTTCGCTTATTTGAAATTGCTTTTATGAATGGTTTTACTGTTTTGGTGGTGTATTGTTGACTAGAGACCGGAACATCAGATTGTGGGTTTCTTCATCCGAATACATGGAGTTTCGAAAACATCGTAAGCGGTGGTGAAATAGGGTGTTTAGCCTTGTACAAGACAGAATTAAAAGCCTAACTTTCATCTGTCATGTTTTTCAAACTATTTTCGTCACAGAATATTCATTCCAGTGCTAAAAGATGTGTTTGTGTCGTTTTACAGTGCACCATCAATACCACAAGCCTAAATGATGTGGCATAATCGCTGCTGGTAGACGTGAGTGGCTCTACACTTCAGGCCCACTTCCATGAGCTAACATGGTATAATAAACGTTCCGAGTTTGTAAATTTCAGAATCAGCTGCAGCTGCGGTGGAGGCAGTACGTTAGACTTGCAGTTTAGTAAAAGGATCAGTTAATTTTACCAGCGCTAGGAATTATCCATCACACCATCTCCTCAAATGCAAGTACTGCATTTAAAATGTTACAGATTAGCGAGAATTGCGCGAGGATTTTTGGTATGAGTGAGGTAATAATAACGTCGTAAATGAGCAATTAGTTCCTAAGTAGCCCGCCAGCATCAGGCCAATACCGGTTCAGCACTGAAAAAAAATTGTCACAAATGTCGCACCTTTATTGGCATTCGACAAACATGCAACCCAAGCCAATATATAACCAGGTTGAAAACAGATGTAGGACCTACATTTAGCCATTGAAAAAGTCGACATACCTACAATGCTGGTTTTCCAGTTTCAAATTGATATTTATATATATTCCTATTGACTTGCTGTTCTATACTGGCAACCCAACCGTATCTGTCGGCTATCGTAATATCTGAGATTTGATGTTCTTCACTGGCTTCTAAATATTTTATCCTCTCAAATGCATTTGCACTGCAATATTTGTAAGCCAAACCTTGATACTGGGATGCATACTGTTAGTATCGGGATTTATATATCGGTTTCATGTTTTTTTGCTAATCTTTCTTGCAGCCATTCGCATGCATAGAGATGTTTGTGCAACTAATTAAAAAATGCATTGAAGCAAACCAGAAAAATGTATTGTGATGGAGATTTTTTTTATTTGGTTTGGTTTGGGGGGGCTTAACGTCCCAAAGCGAGTCAGGCTTTGAGAGACGCCGTAGTGGAGGACTCCGGATATTTCGACCACCTGTGGTTCTTCAACGTGCACTGACATCGCACAGCACACGGATGCCATTCCGTTTAGTAATACAAAAGCGCGCATGCGACCAAAAGGTCTGTTGAGTAAGATCGGGTGCAGAAGTTCTGACCGGTGATAGGCTCTCTGAAAGGCCCTATGGCAGCATCTGTATTTAGGTCGCTGGTGAGTGTGGAGTTTCCAGAAGGCGACGACGTTATTGACCAAGAGCAGGGAAAGGGGCCAAATTGGTGGACATTTCCAAATGCCTTCATAGAAAACTCAACCAGATGTCTACTTCAGCCCTTTCTGAGGTCCATTGCACCGGGAATTCATCTCATGATCAACAGCTGTATTTCAGCGTTGTCGATGTTGTCCTTGTAGTAGATATGGTATCTGCAGAAACCGAGAAGATAAACCAAATATACTGTTTCGCTGTTCCCCAAGCGCAGTTATCGTGTGTCATAGCTGCGTCAGGAATATCGCAACAGCCTACCTGTCGCAATTTTGCAGGGCGGGTAATATATGCTTAATAATTTTTTTGCAGCAAAGTTGCTAAGTTTATAGTCCCAATACAAGGGATAAATTTTTGAGTTTTGGCGTTATGATGCCAGTACTGTATGGGAACAATGATCGAGATATGGGAAGTTCGTAATGGACTAAGCCTCAAAGAAAGTTCTTTTCTTGTCAAAAATAGCCGCTTGTTCTTCATATCAAAGTCAAGCGTGTGCGAATTTAGTAAACATGTCGTAGGCTACATTCCTGCTTTATTCCAGCTAATGCACAAATTGGAGTGCTCTCCAGCTCGAGAGCGGACCATATCGACTGTCAGGCAATCGAAGGCAATTAGTGGGAACAAAATGCAGAACATATTGACGTAATTTCTGTCAGGCTCATGGCAAAGTTTGTGCGCAGCAACGAAATTTACTGTGGCAAGACACGTGAAGCGGCCTAAGGGGAAACAATTATTGCGTAGTTCAATGGAAAAGAGACTCTGGGATAGCTTGACTGCGAAAAGGAGTTGAACACCTGTTACGCATTAAAGAAGAGTAAAAGCTCTATTGGAAGGTACTAAGCGTTAGCTAATAAAAAATTCAGAACTGCGATAGGGTGAAGTATGACTAACTTACATAAAACATCACCTACTACCACTCCACTCAGCTCCGATAGGCTGAAGGCCTCTTTTATTTTTCTCCCTGCTTCATCACGACAGCGATGGTGATAATAGTCAAGGTTCTGTATTGCAGTCACGGAGTGATGGACAGCGGGGCTGCAGATGGTGCTGACCTGAAAGCTGAATTTAAGATCAGATGCCCCCCCCCCATTGCAAGCAAAAACAAATGAAACCTTCATGCAAAAACGAAACCTGGTCCTACAAAATGAAGTCGGAGGAAATAAGATTCTATGCGTATATAAAATATTGATTGATCAAGAGCGCGAGGCAGTAACACATCACCGCGTATGTGTATGCTCCACGTTTGATTAGAATAGTAAGAGTAATTTTTTTGGCAAAGTAGCCCTCAAAACAAAGACCGCACTGAAAAGCCTTCAGGTTGGAAAGTTCTCTCCATACTACAGAATTTTTTTTACAGAAAATCATAACGTTCAGAGTTCAAACAATAACATCTGTGCATTTTTGGAGCTAACTGCATCTGTCAAGAACGGAAATTAATATAATAAACAATACTACAGTGTATAGAAAATGAAGCCCTGATTTTGGCATCATGCTCCGAACTAAGTCGGCTGAGCGAAAAGTAACTCTCTTGATCATCGTTAGCGGTGACCTAAAGGAGTTACTAACCGAAAAAAAAAATGCCGCTAAAGGAAAAAAAATGCTCCATATCGTTTGCTTTTGTATGCTGCCCCTCAGCCGTTGTGTACAAGAGCATAGAGCTCGAATATTTAGTAAAAGGGAATATATGATCTCCCTTGGAAAATGTTCAGCTATTTCAGCCTGATAGCATATCTGCGCGTGCATGAAAAAAAAAAGGAATATATTAAGGATTAAAAAAAATCATGTGCCTAAGAAATCAGGCAAAGGGCTTGATAATTAGAAAGGGGAGTTTCGTTCCGTGAAATAAGAAGCGAACTTTTGTGTACCCTTGGAGACTAAGCAGGGACAAATTATTATTTTTTTGCATTCTGTAGCTAGCAACACTTTAGCTATGAATGTGCATACAAAATGCATTTAAAATGAAACCAAGAAATATACTCGCTCATTTGGCAGGTAGTGCTGACAAGCGTATCATCATCATCATATTCATCATCGTCATCATCATCAGCCTGACTATACCCACTGCAGGGCGAAGGCCTCTCCCATATTTCTCCAATTACCCGGTTCTGTGCTAGCTGCATCCACATGGCCCTTGCGAACTTCTTAACCTTATCCGCCCACCTAACGTTCTGCCGCCCCCTGCCACGCTTTCCTTCCCTTCGAATCCAGTTTGTTACCCTCAGCGACCATCGGTTATCCTCTCTTCGCACTACATGTCCTGCCCATGTCCATTTCTTCTTCTTAATTTCCACTAGAATGTCAGTAACTTGAGTTATTTCTCTGACCCACTCTGCACGCTTTCTATCTCTTAATGTTACCCCTACCATTTTGCCTTCCATAGCCCTCTGAGTTGTCTTCAACTTAAATAGAGGCCTTTGGTTATCCTCCACGTTTCATTCCCATAGGTGAGTACAGGTAAGATGCAACTGTTGTATACTTTCCTCTTGAGCGATACCGGTAAGCTGCTAGTCATCATCTGCGAGTGCTTGCCAAATGCGCTCCATCTCAATCTTATTCATCTTATTATTTCCTTTTCATGGTTCGGATCTGCGGTTACTGCCTGTCCTAACCTAAACTGATGATGGTAGCGTATGATGGAATTTGAGAGCGGACGTTGAGGAAATGTGCGAAGAGTGTCCGGTGCGTCGACAACAAAAGCAGACGCTTGAAGAAATGTGCCTAAGAGAGCGCAGTGCGGGGTAACAGCGGCGTCAACAAGAGAGCACGATTGAAGAAAAAGTGCGAAACTGCGGAACGAGGAATAAGTAATCAAGTTGTCTTTGTTATCGTTTTGAATATAACCTTTATACGTTCTGTAATCCTAATGCGCTCTCTTTCTTTTACATTTTCCACCTTTTGTTTCTGACATATCATAATTATTTCACTAGCATAGGCGAATTCCACTCGGTTGTTCATGTACAGTACCGTGGTGTACTGTACGTACGTACCGTGATAGCCAGCGTGTTAAAATGGCAGTTGGTACTTTTATCAAAGAGGCGCTTCCGCTACCAGTTACGCGGTTACGCAGAATATCGTAATGCACCATATTATAGAGCTGAAAGCGATGGGAACCTAATATTTTAGTCAACTTTTTTTTAGGCTAACAATGCAGCAGTAACCTCCATTTATGTAGAAAACCTCGGAAGCTTTGGCAAACAACAATCCTCGTAGTGTGCGAAACCGGTTCAAAAGCGAAGCGATGAGGCTGCTGCTTCAAACCTACGGTGCTGGGACCACAGCTAGCCCCGTTTGCCTTCACTGCTAGGCGCACTTGACTAAATTCCATCGTGGCTCTCCTTCGCGAGTTAGAATATAGTCCGGGGCAGTCCTGGTTCTCTGAGGAAGAGTATCGTCGTGTGCGATGATGGGAACTGCGAGCAAGACGACATTGGCAGTAGGAATCAACGGATGTCGATGTCATTCCTGAGAGCCGGAAACATGTGGATGTCCGGAGGCAGCACTTACAGAGAAAAGGCGAGAAACAAACCCATAAGAAGGGCAATATAATAGTTGTAGAAATTTTGTATTTCTAAATAATGTGTTCGGGGAGGATATTAAAATCACATCAAACTGCTTTACTGATCACAAATATTGTGTGCCAAACTAGGTTAGAAAGTATGATTCGTATTCAACGCCATCGCCAATAAAAGCATTACTTTAAGAAAATCTGGGAAGCACACGCAAAATGTCGCCGGGAAGCATGGTCGCCTGATTAAAAACAGTTATTGATTTTAAAAAAATGAGAGGTAGCAGAACACAATCCTGTCAAAAAGCCCTGCTGCTACTGCCCGATATTCTGTTATATACTGTGTCAAACCTTCTCTATTTTTGGGCTTATGATCTGGTTGATTGGTTAGCCTTTTATCTAGGTAACAAGATACGATTTAGCAGAAAACTACTTTCTGTCATGTAGTAATCACGTGCAGTCGTTGCTGCTGACTTGAGTTGTATCCAACTGCAACCAAACACGGTCAATGGAAGGATGTCAAGCTACAGCTGTCCTGCAGTACACGCCTTGTGTCCCTTGTGTTTCGTGTTCTTTGTGTCTGTTTTTTACCGCTACAAAATGATTCTAACGAGAAATTACCAATTAGCCCAACTTGACGTTTTAACGCCTTACACGTGTACAGACTGATCCTTCAGACATTACCATAGCTCTGGAGTCTCTTATTTTGCCTGCAGTTTTCCTAACTACGGACCATGTGTCAACAGACTATGACGCGGTCATGTTCTGGAAATGGTACCAGTCCGCTCATTCGTATCCCGAATCACTTCGTATCTTGAACTTGATAAATGACTGAGTTGATATGAAACAAAGATCTTCTAGGCCGAAGTGAAACATGCGAGAACTGCATCTACCAGAAGCCACAAAGCTAGCTACGGGTATAAACGACGCTGAGTCAACAAATAAGATTCACTCAAGCGGAAAAGGTCATATAGGGCAAATCAGATGACGAATGCCACCATACACAGTGATTACGTTGTGGCGATTCTCGAACACAATAAAGCTCAATTTTCACCCCCGTCCACTGCTCGCACTGGCATAACAAGAAATAATTACGATCATTTTATCTAGATTTGCAGATTTAACGTGTGATGATTTCTAAATCGTCTTTTTGCACATGGCGTTAATAACAACGCTGCTTGGGTCCCCTTTCCCGTCTTCGGGATACAAGTTCAAGCTTGTTTGGCTCTTTCAGGCTAGACCTCTGACCAGGTATTTCGCTAATTTTTATCTTCGTGATGCTCGCTCGATCTGTGACAGAACGTAATGTGATAGATCAATAAACAGAACGTTTCTTGTTTCTCTTCTATCACGCATTCCATCCTTTGTCTGATCTTGTGAGTTCAATTTTTATTCTGCCTCGTTTATGTGAGTTTGTTTGCGGTGGAGTCTGTCAGGTGCAGTTCTATTTTGTCGTCTTTTTTCTAAACTTGCTTCAAACTTCTATCGATAAGACGTATGTAGCCGTAACTTGGTAGCAGATATAATGCTGCGGTTCCGATGTGAAAATTATTTTCCTCCAGATACTGTTGGGGGGTTTATTTATTTGCGATGATTTTTGGCTGGAATGGGTGGAATGGGAGCCGAAACAAGTAGCATGGGATTTAATATTTTAGGAGCATTCGGATCAATGCTGGCTGGAGCTGCAGGATCTATGTATGGAACTCGAGGGGTAGGATCGGGAGGTGTTGTATCTATGTATGGAATGCGCGGTTTAGGAATGGGGGGCGTTGGACATGCGGGAAGCATGCAATACGGTAGCTATGGCGATCTAGACTGTACACAAGGAGGTCAGATACCGCTACTGCAGCAGCTCCCTCCTGTAGGACAATCACCGACTTTTGTAGCGCAATCATCGAGTACAATTTCTTCACCACCTCAAAACACACCATACACTGCAAATCCACAGAAATTACCCAATGCGGGAGGTAGTTAGTTCGAAACCCACCGCCGGACACCCACCGGTAAAAATGGGTACAAGCGTCCCTCGGCCTGGCGCTCGGCTTTTCTAGGGGCGTGCGTTTGTGAGAAGCTCCGTAAACCCCGCTGCGCACCCCTCCTTCGTAGTGGGCCCAAACCCAGTTTCAAACCTCGCAGCCTGCAAAGGTGGTTCAGATTGTCTTGCAAAGGTACTTCCTTTGAGCCTCACATGAAGTCCTCCCTCTGAGCCTCCCGAAGCAACACAGGTCAGTTCAGTGACCAAGAAACAGCACTCTCCGGCGCCACTCTCTCCCGGTGGAAAGACGAATCCTAAAGTTGCGAAACCAACAATATCACCTTCAAAAATTGTTCCATCAGTTCCGTTATTGAAGTTCTTCTACCCCTACCCCCAAAGCACGCAAATCTACCACATGTTTTTCCCCGATTTTCCAACCCCAGTGCAAGTAGTAAAAACAGGGTACCTACGTCCCCATGTGCAGTGGGTGGAAAGGGCGAGCCTGAACTCAAAAAAGCAGCAACAGCACCTTTACCACATCGACCAGGAAGTCCTTTAAGCAGGCCGTCATTTCATCTACCTCCACCCCCCCCCCCCCGGTCCGCAAGCCCACAATCCCTTCCACGCCGATCTTTAATTTCGGTGTCTAAACCAGCATCTCCACCAACCCCACGCCTACGGAAGGGAAGCCCACCAGCCGCTCCTCCGCGGTCTCCGAAACTGCTTCCTAGACCATCGTTTCCACCACCACCAACTCCACCTCTCGCAAAACTTGCACCTCCAAACACTAAACTACCACACCCACCAGAAAAACATTTGCAAACTCCACCCTTAACACACCCATCCAGGCCATCATTTGCTGCTCCCCCACCTCCGAAGACTTCACTGATAAACGTAGGAGGCAAAAATCCTCCCTTGTATACACGGCCTATTCACCTTCCTCGGCCTAACCGAAAGGTAATACAGCAACCTGTCACAAACCGAAGAAATTCGTTGAAAGAGCTCTTCAAAAAAATAAGGTGAACAGATTGTTACGAGGCACGTCGAGATGTTAGGAGGCGATGGTACGTCGTAGCCGCAACAGTTCACCGTCAGGGACACACTCACCAGAGAACCAGACGTAGCTGCAGCGTCGTCTTTCTCCACTAGCCCAGCACTTGGTCATCGTCTCTTGCACTGCGTACCGTAACAATACCCCCCCCCCCCCCCCGCAGAAGAAGCACAGTCCCGGTGGCGTATATCTGATCCCAACAAACGGATGCGACGCAAGGGGGAAAACGAAGATGGATAGGGAGAAGAGGCCGTCGCCTGGTTGTTACGAGCTGCGGCCGGCACCCCCATTCCACGCTAGCGACGCAAGGGATGGGCCTCGGAGTCGGCGACCGTGTTGTTGTGGCAGCGTGCGATGCGCGCGTTGTTGCGTGGATGTGTGTGCGCGGCGCGCGCTCTTGTGCTATACTTGTGCCGCGAGTCTTCTCCAAAGACCGCATGAGGCTAGTCATCTTGTCTTGCCCCGGATAACTGATGTTTGGTTTGGGCTAGTTGGTAGCAGTTTCTTGAAGACATAGCGCAAAAAAGACGGGGACAACACAGATGTAGACAGGACAGGCGCTAACTGACAACTTTATTTTCGAGGAAAACCGCAGCACAATTTATGTCAAAACTCACGTGACGATCAAGGGGCCTTATACTACGACCAAATACAGTTAGACAACGGGCGGCCGACAATCTTGACCCGGAGAACCAAAAAAGAAACAAGGGAGGCCGGAAAGCGTTATCAACAGATTATATAAAACTCATTGTGAATTTAATACAACAGATGGGGTGCGAACAAGATCTTGGCCAAGGGACGGTGCCACCCAACCACAGCAACGAGCGAGCCTAAAAGGGCCCAAAACAAGGAAAGTAAAAGCAGTCATAGGTCAAAACCAGAAAAAACGTGCGAGGCAAAAGCAGAGTCAGAACTAAAAACAGATAAAACGTGCGAAGCAAAAGCAGTCACTACTAAAAACAGATGACACGTGCGAAGCAAAAGCAGAGCCAAAAACTAAAGGCATATGAAACGTGCGAAGCAAAAGCGGAGTCAAAAGCTAAAACAGACGATACGTGGGAAGCAAAAGCAGAGTCAAAACTAAAAACAGACTCAGGAGTGTAGAAGGCTCCCCGCTAAAACATTGAAGTGCTAAGCAAGAATAATCAGGATGGGCGAGTTGAAGAACAATTATGAAGAATGAGAAAATCAAGGGAGTAAACACACCAGAAACCGGGAAGTAATAAAAGAAATTCCACAGACGATAACTCGTTTCATATCAGTCAGCAACCGGTTGCTCGTGGTAATAAAGCAAAAAGGGTTATAACACCTACATGTGGTCATCAAGGAATTCAAATTCGCTTTCAAGAAGGTTGATAGAAGGTACGCTGACGCAATCCTGACCGGCCTTCCTAATGAAGTGTGCCTCCATGACTTCGCGCTCAGTTTTTTATTTGGCTGATCTTAAGAAATCTGTGCTGTCTAAGAGCGGATAGCATGCCTTATTTGGATCTGTTTTACAAGCTTTACAATGTTCGGCAAGGTTAGT
>JAJIZL010026093.1:96230-139114 GCA_023969395.1 Amblyomma maculatum
TGTGCTATCTGTGAGCGGATAACATGCGTTAGTTGGATCAGTTTTACAAGCTTTACAATGTTCGGCGAGGTTAGTACCCGATTTTTTGCGTACGCATAGTCTGTGTTCTCTCGCGCTCTCATTGAAACATCTTCCAATTTGTTCGATGTACTGGAGCCCGCAACTGATTGGAATCCTGTACACGACATTTTCCTTGCATTCCGTGAACTTAGTTTGATGCTTCTTCGTGCATGCTACTTGCTTCTTCATCTTTCTAGTGCATACTTTCGATAGTTTGCATCGTGCAGAGAAAATAATTTTGACGTTATAACGCGCTGCCAGTTTTTTGAAATTATCTGAAAACCTGTGGAAGTATGGAATCACCTGGACTGGCATCTTACTCTTCTTTTCTTCGTTTCCCTGCTTACTACGTGGACTGTTTGAGGCTTTTAGGTTTTGCAAAAGGCTTTCACGCACTGCTACAATAACGTCAGGGGGGAAACCTGCGTCTTGTAGACGCTTGGATTGCTCATTCATGCTAGTAGCCATGCGGTGGGTACAGGATTTTGTTGTGGCACCGTGAAGACAGGAAAACACGATGCCACGCTTCACAACCTTGGAATGTGCACTATCAAAACATAACAGGCACTTTTTTGTGCGCGGACGGTACATCCAGCACAGCGTGTCGCCGTTAAAATCCAGCTCAATATATAAAAACTGAATGAGGCCATCTGTAGGCGATTCCCATGTGAACTTTAAACCGGAACCGTGATCAGAAAAGATGTTGAGCACCTTCTTGACAACATCACTTTGTCTAGCATGACATTTACTAAAAATGATCAAAAAGTCATCAACGTATCTGACCACTTTTTTAACTGGAAGGTTTGAAAGATTGCCTTGAATACGTTTGTCAACTGCAGATAAAAATATATCACACAGCACAGGAGCGACCGACGAACCGATGCAGATGCCTTTTTTCTGGATAAAGAATTGTCCGTCTGAGCAAATAGCTGTTGAATCAAGGTAGTATTCTAGCAGAGACAGGAAAGAATCGCTCCTTGTTCCCGCGCTGTTCTGGAATGCTACTTCCCCGCTTTCCGAGATCGAATCGCGGAGCACCATGAGCAGGTCTTCATGAGGAACGGAGTAATAAAGGTCTTCTATGTCACCTTCCGCTTTTGCTTCGCACGTGTCATATGTCTTTAGTTTTTGATTCTGCTTTTGCTTCGCACGTGTCATCTGTTTCTAGTAGTGACTCTGCTGTTGCTTCACACGTTTTATCTGTTTTTAGTTCTGACTCTGCTTTTGCCTCGCACGTTTTTTCTGGTTTTGACCTATGACTGCTTTTACTTTCCTTGTTTTGAGCCCTTTTAGGCTCGCTCGTTGCTGTGGTTGGGTGGCACCGTCCCTTGGCCAAGATGTTGTTCGCACCCCATCTGTTGTATTAAATTCACAATGAGTTTTATATAATCTGTTGATAACGCTTTCCGGCCCCCCTTGTTTCTTTTTTGGTTCTCCGGGTCAAGATTGTCGGCCGCCCGTTGTCAAACTGTATTTGGTCGTAGTATAAGGCCCCTTGATTGTCACGTGAGTTTTGACATAAATTGTGCTGCGGTTTTCCTCGAAAATTAAGTTGTCAGTTAGCGCCTGTCCTGTCTACATCTGTGTTGTCGCCGTCTTTTTTGCGCTATGTCTTCAAGAAACCCGGATAACTAAATGCGATTTGTGCATTGATTCAATCGCTGGCGCACGGCCGCTTCACGAAGCCCTTCGTGGCTCAGACACAGGTTTGTTACATACCACTTACATGCAAATCGGCCCCGAAATGCGATCTATTTTATGAGGGAATGCAAGCCTTGTATTTCGGCGAGATCCCTTGTGCTGACTGCTAGAGTTTGTTCTAGTAACGTTGCTGCTAGCCGTTGGATGTGCGTGCGTGATGTGCCGCGAAACTACCCTAAAAACTGCATGGGGCTAGTGCTCTAGTGGCTAGTCTTGCCACGAATCAATTACATGCAATTTATTTGTGCATGTTTTCGATCGCTGGCGCACGGCCGCTTCATGAAACCCGTCGTGGCTCTCAGACGCAGGTTTGTGTTACATATCGTTAACATGCAAATCGGCTCCGAAATGCTATCGCACGCCTTGTATTTCGGTGAGAACCCCACCTAAGCCGCCCGGTGAAACAAAGGCGTGCATAAAAAAAAAAAACCGACCGTCCGTAGCTGTGCTTCAACCCCAAAAGCTGATGCATTACTTTTCTGAGTGCCTAAACTGCGTGCAGACACCTTCCGCCGTGCATGTAGTGAAAATGGTTTGTGTATTTTGTAAGTGGCTTTAAACAGCTCTTGCAGCTGTTGTTTAGGTATTGCAGCGATGTGGCACTTTTCAAAGCTATCTTGTTTGCTTCTTAGTTTTGCAGGGTAGTAGATAAGAGTGAAAGGGTGCTCACAATGTCATAAATGGCAATATAGCCCCAAAAAAAACCTGCAGATGTCGCCCTTCATCAACAATTTTCCTTCTAGAGATTTACTTTCAGATTAAAGCAAGCATTCATTGAATATCCATGCCCAGGTGGAAATTGCCATCACCAGCTGCTGCCTCTGAATACACTTTCTTTCCTTCAACATCAGGGTTAAAGGCCAGGGCAATCGCGAGTTCCGTTTCTTTTTCGTTTATTTGGTAAGAAAGTTTTGTTCCTCCTTCGGTGTGGTATATGGTGTTTAACTTCATAAGTGATATAGAAAAACTGACTATAAGAGACGTCATAGTGGACAGCTCTGCATTAATTACCATTGATTTGAGGTTCTTCGTGTGCACTGACATTGCAAGTGTGTCTTGCATTTCACCTTCATTGATATGCAACGACCACTGTGGCTGGAACTGAACCCAGGTCCTCGGCCTAGCATGTCTTAATATGAGTGCTCTTTTCTTTTGCAAATGCAATCCTTAGAAATGTAGTTTGCTGATTGCAGACAGCAGCAGAAACAAAGCCTAGCACAAACACAGACTAGAAATCACTTTTTTCACTGGTACACACTATGTTACTTTATCTGTGTCAATGTGATGTGGGCATCAACAAAATCAGCCTTGCATGTTACACACATTTGCAAAAATGTTTTTTTTTCTTGGAAACAAAGTGGTAAAAGTTTAATAATTTATTGGTACAATATATTATTCCACTTATTTCTGCCACCAGCCCAAAGTGCAATGTCTGGTGAAGGTATGTGTCTAATACTGATCAGTTAAGTGAGGCAAAATGCATGAAACAAAGTCTATTACTGTTTTCACACAGAGGAGAAGTAATGCATTTGTAGCCAGTGTGCACGAAGCAAGAACGGTATTAACTTTGGCATGTTTTAACCTTGATAGTGTATTCCCTTGCAGCATACTTGCGCTCTTGCTGCCCATGCAGCCATGAGGGAGCTGCAGTAGTTCCGACTGTTATCATATGGGCAAACTGTCCTGATGAACTAGAATGCTGGCAGGGGTATGTCGCTGTAGGTCGCTGTATGTGAGCAATCTTTCCATTTCAAGTTCCTCGGCATTAGGTCTCACCGCTCGGCCGACAAAACCTCGAGCGTGTTGATGAGCAGCCTCATTTCCTCGGTTCCCTGAGTGGGCAGGTGTCCATACGAGTTCTATCTCTCTGTCGAGTCTGATATCCGCGAGGTTGTTTCTGGCAGTATTTGATATTCTGCTACGCGAGAAGTTACGTATGGCACTTTTTGAATCAGTGACAATTATGTCCGCATCTGCTGTAGCGACGGCTAAAGCGATTGCGGCTTCTTTCTCCTGGTCCGAGTAGCGGACTTTGACCGAAGCAGCTGATACGCATTTACTTACTGTACTGCTTAATTACAAAGATAGCAACGGCACCGTCAGCCATATAGTAATCCAAGGCGTCGGTATACACCACCCCATCGTGATTTCAGTATTTTCTGTTTAGGGCCCTAGCTCTAGCTTTCCCCCTGCCTTCATGGAAGGAGGAATGCATGTTTTTGGGCACAGGTTTGGAGATAATTTTGTCGCCAGCTCCTCTTGGTAGTGGTCCTAGTGGTTGGCTAGTGGTTCGGCATTAACTCTCATGCGGTTGAGAATTTGTCTGCCTGCTTTAGAGTTTGTTAGTCTTTGTAGCTGCAATCAGCTCCTCTACATTGTTGTGTATCCCAAGTGAGAGAAGTTTTTCGGTTGCAGTGTTTCTGGGTAGACCTAGCCCAGCCTTGTAGGTGCTTCTAATGAGTGTTTAATTTCTCCTTGTCAGATTGAATGAGGCGGAGATAAGGGACAGAGTATGTGAATCGACTTAGTACAAAGGCATGGATAAGACGACAAATGTCAGCCTCTTTCTTGCCGTTACTCTGTGTATCAGTCTAGTGATTTATCCCACAGTCATTTCCAGCCTGTTGATAGTAACATTGCTCTTCCTATTGCTCTGGATGTAGAGAACGAGCACTCTAATAGTATCGACTGTGGGTATGGGTAGCCCGTGCAGGCAGACTTTTATCTCTACTTTGTCTTGCGTTTTCCTTCTCACTGCTAGTAGTTCAGACTTATGTTGTGAGCATTTCAGCCCAATCTGGTTAGTGTATGACTGGACTACATTCACTCCTTCTTGAAGCGTTTCCTCTATGTGAGCATCCGAACCTTTTGCTACCCACAAGGTGCCATCGTCAGCATATAGGGAGTGCTGAAGATCTTGGACTTCTTCATGTTTGGGAGGCAGACCTATCATTGCTAGGTTGAACAAGAGGGGAGAGAGGACTGATCCTTGCGGGGCTTCTCTGTCTCCTATTGCTATTTTGTCCGATCCAAGTCCTGCGATACTTAGCTCCGCAGTCCTTCCCGAGAGAAAGGAAGGAACGAATGTAATTAAAAGGTTTTGTTCCCCGCGTTTATG
Source organism: Amblyomma maculatum (assembly GCA_023969395.1). Taxonomy (NCBI): domain Eukaryota; kingdom Metazoa; phylum Arthropoda; class Arachnida; order Ixodida; family Ixodidae; genus Amblyomma; species Amblyomma maculatum. The sequence goes on from JAJIZL010026093.1 coordinate 101,110, forward strand.
TGGGAGAGGGTTTGGAGTATGGCTCCGTGAGAGACATTGTCGAAGGCTTTTCCAGATCCAAGGCGAGAATCGCTTTGGTTCCGGTTTTGTTAGGATGATCTATCACTTCTGCGTGCAACTGAAGCATTACGTCCTGAGTAGAGAGTTGAGTTTTGAAGCCAGTCATTGAGCTGGGCAGAAGGTCATTCTCTTCTGCGTAGTTCTTAAGCCTATTTAGAATAACATGTTCTATAAGTTTACCTAAGCACGACGTAAGAGAGATGGGCCTTAAGTTCTCTATGCTTAGTTTCTTTTTGTGTTTAGGAATAAAGACAACCTTCACATGTTTCCACATCTGCGGAAGTTCACCTTTGTTCCAATGTTCATTCATTAAGTCGTTAATTGCTGAGAGTGACTTTAGGTGTAAGTTTCTTAACATTTTATTGGTTACGCCATCTGGCCCTGGTGCCGAGGTAGTATGTAAATGGCCAATCGCGGCCCAAATTTCCGCTTCCGCGATCTCTCTGTCTAAGTCTCATTAGGAACCCCTTTGTACTTGTAGGTGGCATTGGGGTTGCTACCGGTATTGAGATATCTGCTTCGGAGTTCGCTTAGCAGATCTGCATCTGTACCTGGGTATTCGTGTATGATTTGATTCATGATAGCATAATAACATAATAGCAGCGAAATGGCTGAACACAATCACTATAATACTTGGCTTCTGTTGTGCCTTGGTTGTATAGTCCTTCCCCCTAGCAATAGCAGCACACTTTCACCGCTAGTGAAGTCGTCTCCAATGCTGGAGAGGTGTGCTGCGGAGCGAAAAAAGTGAAATTTTGTCTGGGCTGCTGTATTAGTGGTAAAGTGTAGTTGTCAGTGCAAGTAGTATGCCTATGCACCTTCAGTATAGCGCCATCATAGTTCCTAGAATTGGGCCCCTGCTCAAAAATTTCATTTTCTTTGTACGACAGGTTGGTGTTCGAGCACTCGGGGCAGACTTGCTGACGTCTGTACATCAGTCTGCACATCAGAAGTTGCTGGTTTTGCCACAGTACCAACCTTGTGCCATTGAACTTCTAGCTGCTTCCCAGAATAAATTAAATCATCAACTGCTGTTCACTGATAGTTTAGTCAACAGATGCACCAGTCACAGTTAGCGTGCTGCCACCAGTGAAAACTGAATCAAAATGTGTGAAGTAGGACTGAGCTCATTTCTAAGCGTTATTTTAAATGTAAATTCTTTCAGTTCCATCATGTAATGAGTTACAGGACAAAAAGCTAAACATTTTTAATGCACACTGTATTAGGAACAAAAGTGTTCCTTTGACACAAACAGCCAGTGGTTAATAAAGCCATTGGGAGCTGCCTAGCTGTATCATCGTGCGGAAGAGCTAGAATTTTTTTCTATGGCTACAGTGGAGAATATGATGGGCTTTCGAGTTTTTCCTCCTCAGCTAATTATATATCTCTTTTTTTTGTTTACACCTTAGTGAATTTACGTCCTACGAGAACTGCAGATTGCAAACTTTTTATGGCTGCAACGTGCAAAAACAATGGCTTTGCAAAATGAGTACATTTCTCACACCTTACAAAAGTTTAAACACCTAATCTTTTCGGCATAACGAAAAACATACTTCTAAGGTAATCATTCCATGAAATTTTTGTTAGAAATGCTGTAGAAAAGTTTTTACCAAGAATATTTTCATCAGTAGATGTTACTGTTGTTCTTTTGTTTGTATGAAGAAGCTGGAAACCATGATAAATGAGCACAATGTCAATCACAGGCCGGCAAAAAGGATGTACTAAAAGCTAATATAAAAAGAAAGCTCTGCTGCCAGACATTCATTTTTTTTTACACAAGAGAATAATATATATATGAGTTCCCGCACCCAGCCATTATGGCACTTTGACAAACGCCTAAGTCTATGCAAGCATTAAATGACCATGGTCGCCATTGCAGCCAAGAAATGCAAAACATTGTGGTTCCACTGAGTGACTGAAGCTAGACGCACTTCACTGGCGAAGTGAAGGGAGCATTTATAATCAGCAGAGTGCTGGCCAGAGAGTGCATAAACTAAAATATAACATGAACACTCGTGAAAGAAAAACAAAAAATCATGTGCACACTAATATTTCGCCGAGATGTGGCCATATGGTGGGATGCACCGGTAATGGCAAGGTTTCACAGCAATGTAGCACTCTAGCTCATTTGATAAGATTTTCAGTGATAAATAAATCCTTTTGCTTCCTATACTGCTGTCTTCAATTACAAGGCAAGAGCTTGCATTTCCATCATAATTTATGACACATTTTGGTCTGTTAGTCTCTTGAATGTGAATGTGAAGAAACCACCTACACATATTTCAGCCACTTTGTGATTCTGCCAAAAACAAATTCCGATAAATGAAGATTACAATCAGTTCGCAACTGCGTTTAAGATAGTTAGTGTATAGTGAAAAGTCAGTATTTTCCTGTATTTCTACCCAAGCATGCTTCGTGAATGTGCGAACAAACCCAACCATTATCCGAAAATTCTCTGCATCAACTCAGCTGCGTTTTTAATTGTTGAGGACGGTATAAAAAAAAAATTCGGAGTGAGAAAAGCGTAACAGAGAGATTGCTGGCAGCACTCCCAGGCTTTTCATATTAGGCGTGCAGTAGATGCAAGATGTGTAGTGCTGAATGACCATATAATTAGTCTCTTGTGCTTGATTGTGCAAGTGCAAAACTAAAGGAAGTGCGAGTTGCTTTAAGGTCACTCATAAGGCAAAGCCACTTGCCTATGTCGCAAGGAACCCATCACAGAAAGAACACAATACAGGAGCCTCGGAGGCACAACATATACTAACACGTGACCAAGAGAAGATGGTTTGTACTTAGTGTGTTAATACAGTTCTTTACAGCTTTTGCTGAACAGAAATTTTCAGAGTTGTATATAAATCATCATTATAAACTACCTAGCACTAGTTCTAAGGAAAGTTCACACTTTTACAGCCACCTTCTACAAAATATAACTTGCCAGTACAATAATCTCAAAGCAATGCAAAAAAGCAGCTTTTGATAACTGCATCTCCCGAATGCAATTTCAGCGATTTCAGAGAAAGTTGCAAGTTCCCTGCAGTACACCTTTAACAGTGGCTCTGGCTAGAACCCTTTGGTGCTCCTAGAGGAGGACTAAAGGGTTCTGGTACAGCTGCTGCTCTCACCACTCAATCGCATTCCAAGTGGCACTTGTGGTATTAGACCTATTGTCGCTTTGGTTGGGAGTGACCCTTGTGAGCAATCTCAATATTCGGCTATGCACAACCGAAAGAGTATACTCGGAAGAACAAGGTTTAACAGCCACTGCTGTAGCTTTGGATCTCTATTAACAAATAGTTGCCGTCTCTCCTACTTCCACCGTAATCTTTCAGGTAAAAAACGAGAAAAGTAATAATTTTCCATTGAATATCCTGTGAAATAACAAAAATAATAAAAATTTCCGTATGCTTTATTTGATTTCAATCATTTTTGGCTTTTTTCATATGCATGTCGTCACGAGCCATTCATTTTCCTACCCTTGTCTGTGCACGAAAGGAATGAAGTTGTTATAAAACTGCTGCATGGAAACCACAACAAAGAAGGAACAAATAGATGAGGACAAAGCTGCATACATTTTTGTGATAGTGAACGAACTAGTTTAGCTCGATTAAAGGAACAATGAAAAGGTATTTGCTGTGGCTAGAAAAGGTGCACAAACGATTAGTATTTCATCACTCATTTCCACGACACACATTTTTAAGCTGGTTTTACTAACACAGATGGAGGTAAAAATAATGCCCCTCCTTTCTCTTCAACTCGACACACGCTGATGAGAAAAATAAAGAAATCTCACAACCATTCCCCACTGTGGCCCATTTCGACTGCATCATTTGGTCCCAGATGGCCAAGTTTATGTCAGTAGGGGGCAGCTAAGAGTAGGCCGTGAGATGATGTCCAAATAGACTGCGAAAAGCAATTTTGAGGAATTTGTAAATTAAAAAAAAATTGACTTGAATACCAACAAAATCCTAGAAATGTTATGTATTACAATATGACAATAATTACCTTTATAGGTTCCTTTTAGCATATTTTCTCAAAAAATAAAACCTTAAAAAAAACGCCAGGAATGAGAAAAAAAAAACTGGAAGACATCAGCCCTAATGCGATAGTTTTAATGGCTTCCCCTGCAGACCATTACTTTACAACTCGCTGAATCACCAATTCCTGAATTTGTGACACTATTATCCCACACCTACTGATTAGCTTATACTCGTGAGCTACCACATTACGTGAAACACCAACAGACATAGCTAAAAAGACCTGCTTCAACCAAGAACGTGCCTGCATGGCATAGGAGTAATGTGCTTGATTCGTTATCTGTTTCATGCCTGTTTAGTACGGATGAATTACTCGAGCAGTTTTTAAATGGGCATAACAGGTTCAATTAGTCTAGGCTACACTAGTGTGGGCCTGCTGTGTTGCAGCTAGACAAGAGATGCCATGTAAGGTCAGTTGTCTGCTCTGTGTGAGGAGGGAGACAATGGCTGCCAACCACTCCACTCGGCGCACGGCACTCGGTTGGGGCTCCCAGCTGGCTGCTCCGATCGATGAGGATACGATGCATCGCCGTTGTAGATTGCACCATCAATGGGGGCTGCTTGTTACAGTATAAAAGGCTTCCGGTGGGCCCGATTCTCATTTCCCCCTCCATCTCAAAGGAGCTGCTGGAGTCAGGAGTTCCAAGTCGGCCATGTCTTGTGGCTTCGTGGCGACAGACAACCTGCTGACCAGTCAGTGCACGGTCTTCTCACCTGCCAACTGCTACCTGCCGAAGGCATGCCCATGATTTTTCGCTCACATCGATATTGCTGCTGTTGCAGGATTTTCTGGAAAACGAAGTCTTTAAGCTATCATATCAAAACAATGCCGCAGAAGCTAAATGCTACTTGGGCTCGAGGCAAGGCTGGCATTATGCAAAAAGGAACAGGGTCCGAATACATTTTAGGCTGAAGACCTCAGGAGCGAAGGACGAGACAGCAGATAAGGATCTAGACTAGAACAGACCAGCCAACTGTGGTTTCACGTGCCACTGCCAGCCGGCGTCCTTTTTCATTTTTCCAGCGGCCATGCTTTGGCCGCAGTCTTTGCGCAGCCAGAGGAAGGCGCTACACCATGAAACTGATTTGGAACTGGCTAGCTTTGCCGCAGTGTCATTTTGACATTGGCATAGGTGAGCAAACATTTTGGTAGGACGAAAAGGCAACAGCAGCCAATCGGCCATCGAGCGAGCTTTATTCTGCACTCACGAGAAGGTACCACTCAACTGAATTTGCGCGGGCAGTCTGTAAAACTTTTAACACAGCAAACGTTTTGCAGTGTTTTGCAGAAAATCTGCTGTCAGCGTTATGGAATGTGTGAGCATTGTAAGCGGAAAATCACAGGCATGCCATTGCCAGAAAAAAATATGCATCTCGGTTCAAAAAACACAGGGCGAAGAAAGGAGACAGACGCAGGGCAAATGCTTCAAAGGATGCAGGACGAAGCGTTCATCCTGCGTCTGTCTCCTTCCTTCATCCTGTGTTTTTTGTACTCGCAGTCGTCATACCAATACCAACTAGCCCGTCTTTCCACTTTAACTTTGTCAGGAAGTAGTTGGCAGCTGACATGGCCGGGTGCTTACTGGGTATCAGGTTGTCTGATGGCAGAAGACTAAACGACATGGCCACTTTGGCAAGTGCTGCAAACTCAGACTTTGCCTTTGAGATAAGAGGGTGAGATCGGAATCCAGCCCTCCAAGACCCTTGGACCTTGAGTAGGACACACTGCTTCTAGGCCCAGGTAGGACAAAGGTCTCTCCCATATTTCTCGAATTAACCAGGTCCGGCACTAGTTGAATCCACTTGAGCCCTGCAAATGTCTTAGCTTCATCAGTCCACTTAAGGGCAACGCTTGGCATCCGTTGGAAAAAAATTGTTACATTTGCAAGCGGAAAGGACTATTCCAGTTAATGCAAGTAGGAAATGACCCCGAACTAAACACTGTCTCTGTTATGTCAGGCCCACTGTAATGTTAATACTGTGTGGAAGTGGTGCTGTTGAACACAAACAAGTGTGATGTGAGTGGTGCCCTAGGAGACCTAGCATATCATTGAAAAATGGGGGTAAATGTGCGTCAGTGCTTGAGAAAGTAGGTTTTGACATGTGGCAAACGCAACGACAATCAGGAAAATTTGTGAAGCATTTAACACAGCCCAGAAAGGCATTTTCATAGGTCCTTTATGACCATCATTCAGCAGGGAAGAATTCATGTTCATTGCGGGCACAGGCAAGCAAAAGAATGAAGAAGTTGGACATGCTCAGAGGTATCGTCGCACCCCTCACAAAGCTTCAAGCTAGTACAGTCACAGTCTATAAAGTTGTCCTACCTGCTTGAAGCTGATAAACATGCTGAGCTGATGAGTGCTTCAGTGGTCTCTGAAATGGTACCTATGGTAATATTCTAATGCAAGAAGTCCACGGAGGTGGTCTTTGTGAGCATTCAAGTCAAATTTCAAAGCTTTGCAGATAATGTTTAAAACGTGCTCTTGGTAACTGCTCGCAATCAATTAGGGTGACGCCTCTCGTGTGCTCACTCTTCAATGATGTTATTGGGGTCTGCTGAGTGCAGACAATAACTGGACACTCCCAGTTGATGCAGGCAGGCAGGCGGGACAGGGCATGGTGGCATGCGCTGAGTTGATGGGGACAAGAGTCATTTTTTGCACCGATACGATCAGTGCTAATGCAGGTAGCTTGAAAATGTTTGCATTGCAGAGGTACTGATTGCTTGCATGCGTTTTCTAGTTTTAATAAATAGCTTTTCGTGGGCCCTTTCAGTAACAATTCCACAGCAATTATGTGTGAGACGAGACACTTATTTAACAAACACAGTTCCACTGTAAAGATATAAGAATGTAGCCTATACCATGTTCTGTCATAACTCACTAGGTACGTCAAGGTGTTAAATTGTTTGCATGAAATGTCAACCACGATATTGCACATGAAAGTACTGAACAATTGACTGCTACAAACTTGGCTTGACACTACAATTAATCTTTGTTTCATCAAGGTTTGTTATAACAGGAAACTTTTTATGAGGCAGTTTGAGTCTAGAATAAATGTGTACCTTTTAGGAAGGTATGACTAATTGTACTGGTGTTATAAAATGCTTTGGAAGCACGAACGGGCACACAATGCATGCTTATAACTGGGAGGTGAAAGAAGCTTACTTGTGAGAGCTTTATGCAAAACTGTGCAAAATATGAGCGCTCGTTGCATTTGTGCAGTTGTGAAAAATGGTGGCTTAATTATTTCTTCCTGTCCCTACATTTCACGCAATTACCTTTGAATCAAATTTGCTGAATAATTGAGCTATAATTCAGTTTGCAGCATGAAGTTCATACTTACCTAGAGAGCATGTACCATGGTTGCATTATCTAGCTCTCTTATTTTGCGCATTTTGAAATGCAGCTTTTGAAAGTTTGCACAAAGCCATGGCAGCACTCGCGCATCATCAGAATATCACCAACGAAACAGCCGCAGGCATCTGAAAAAAGCTGCAGTACCCTAGTCTATTTAGGACAGCAGGACCCGTCTCAAATATTAGGTTGTGTACAGCCTTGCCAGAGACGTGTGCTTCGGAATAAGCCCTGAGCTGCGTTCTAGCTACAGCACTCGTATGGCGTCCTAAACGAAGGGTCATCTTTTAGTTCTCACTGCATGGAACACATCGCGCCTACGCTGCTCGTCGTCCTCGGGTCTCCGTCCGCTGGTCCGAACCATGACCCATTCCGAAGTTTACAACGTTCCTGATGATGGAAGCTCCACGGCTCCACTTTGATGATGTCCGAATTCAAAACCACCGTGTACAAGCTTTTTTCCGTGCTGCGCATGGTACTGCGCCACAATGCGCCATGCTGCTAATGTCGCTGTGGTTGCGTTCTGTTGCTACGCTGCTACCTTGACTACTGCTACTGTTCGCATACAGTCATGTGCCTTTAGACACATTACAAATTATTTTGTTGACTCGTCATAACACTAAATAGAATATAATTCACTACTTTGCGTGCATGTTTTGGAACAGTTAAATGTGGCTATATTTGACGGATTTTGTTTTTTCTCCTAGTGTCATTGGTGCTATTTTGCAAGATGGCTGCGCTCAGTATAGCGAGCTCGCTATCTCCTCAGAATATCTTAGAGGTTTGTTTTGCTCTTCCCGATTTGCAAAGCATTTCTTTTGAAATTAACCTTAAACGAGTGTGGAAACAGTTGCGCTGCAAGTTCACATTTTTTCCCAGCAATAGTGCTGAAGCGATGTTGGTTTTTTGGTGACCACTTCAGGCACCGTCTGCTTCCACATTAAGCCGGATTTTAAACTATTGGCTTTCGCGAATTGTCTTGTGCTTACGAAAATGCACTGGACGCGGTCCGCTGTTACCATAGGGTGTCTACGGCTGTTGCCGCATGTGTTGCCCGCAAGTACCTGGCTCTGGCTAGTAGCGTAATGTTGATCCGAGTTTTAAAGCGTCTGCCTGTCTGGTTTGACTGCACTGGCGCTAGATCCATATAGTTCTGTGGTGGTGCCACCGTCATTAATTGAAGTTTCTACTGTTATACTTGTACTACTGCTTCGAGATTTGAGCGCTCATGCTTCAAACTGTTCGATTGAGACTTGTGCTGTTGGGAAAGTTGGTTCGACTTCAAGGCCAAAATGGGCAACACACACGACACAATTTCGTCGTTGCCTTGGCGCTGGTTGCCTAAATCATTACTTTTTATCCTTTACTCTGTAAGCGGTCACACATCAATGATAAGTATTTTTGTGGGGGTTTGGTATGTCGTTGCTATTTTTATTTGTAGCTGTGGGGCCGACCAGTTGTGGATTCCATCAGTGTAACTTACTGCCTTCCCCATTAGATATCCTCTGCAAGGCAGTACAAACTACAATCGAAACATGCAATTTTCTAGCTTTTTAAAACTTATGTACACCCCGCAGGGGGCACCTGTTAAAGCAGGTGTTTGCGTGTACTGTGCGACACCACGGACCCCAGCACCCACGCTTAGCCGTGCGTGGCATCGCCGTGTCTGGGGAAAAGGGGATCCTGGTGGTTGAGCCGATGCCGAGTGTTTGGACCTTTATGGCCCCTCGGCGGAGGCAACACACCACTTTGGCCCACGCTTCCCATAGACGGTACCCCCGGGCTGACCCACCCGGGGGAAATCGGCAGTCGCCTTTTCCTGTCCTCCACTTCATCTTTCACTTTCCTATCTCTTTTCTCAGCACTGTCCTGTCTCCTCCTCATTTCTTGTTTTTCCTTTTTTCTTGGCGGCGAGGGTTAACCTTGTGTGGAGTAGCTACCCTGAGTTGCCCATATTTGGTTATAGTAGCGGTGTACTGCTGGCGTGGGCAGGACTTATTGCAAGTTCCTGTCCCGTCCCCTCGTTGGGCTCCATGGTGGGTGGCAGGCACAACTACCGAAAACACAAACCCTTTCATGGATTCTTTCTCCCAAACAAATGATCGCCCTCCAAACAAATGAGGGCGGACCGATGCTACAAGCCATTTCTTTGTGAAAACAAAAGAGACTTTCCCAAAGTTCCATGTCATACATAGCGAGGACCTAGAAAAACCCGCTCGAAAAATCTCCCCTTTCATAGTGTCAAAGTGTCTCACTAAAGACCTGGGCCCTGGATACAAAGTATCAAAACTTGCAAATGGTGACCTCTTGCTAGAAGTACAAAGTGCCAGTCCTCCAACCTGAAAAACATTGTGTCGCTTGGGGACATCCCCGTCGTCATCACTCCCCACCGATCGTTGAACATTGTAAAAGGAGTAATATCTGAGATAGACTTCATTGCTCTCACTGAAGATGAAATGGCAGAAGGACTAGCAGACCAAAACGTCATAGCGGTTCACAGAATAAAAATCTGAAAGGATAACAAGGAGATCCCTACAAAACATCTGGTTCTGACTTTCAATAGCTGCACCCTCCCAGAGTCAATTGAAGTCGGATACATCAAAATAAACGTCCGACCGCACATCCCAAATCCGAGGAGATGCTTCAACTGCCAGAAATACGGCCATGGTTCGCAAAGTTGCCGTGGCCGCAGAACTTGTGCGAAATGTGCTGCGAACGACCACAACTCTGATAACTGCACCGCAGACCCATGCTGTGCAAACTGTGAGGGGGATCACCCCGCATACTCTCGATCCTGCCAAAAATGGAAAGAAGAAAAACAGATCATAACACTAAAAACAACAAAGAACATCACATACAAAGAGGCACGTACCCAGTACAACAAAAGCAAGAACACATTTCAGTTCACAGCGAAACCAAATCTCGCCGATGTGGTGCGACAGGGCGGGGCACCACAACGGCCTTCGGCACCTACCCAGACCTCAAACGAGGCTGAGGTAGTGCCATCCCCTGCCCCGGTGGAAGCAGCTCCCGCTCCTCCACTACCCCCAAAACAGGCTACGCGTCCCTCAGGGTCGGCGGGCCACAAGACCTCTGCCCACGAGGCAAGGTCTAAAAAGAAGGAACACGTGCCTCTGGCACGTTCGTCCAGCACCTCAGACGAGGTAATGGACATAGGCCAGGACAGCTCTTTGCCGTCTTCGTCAAAGAGACGGCGGAGCTCCTTGGAACGAACAAAAACAGACAAGGCCCGAATCACGGGCCCTGGAAAAAACCTAACTTAATTTCCAAGCTTTCAACAAAATAAGATGGCATTCCTGGTACAGTGGAACTGTAGAGGACTTCTAAAGAATATTAATGACATAAAAGACATTCTAGATACAGTCTCGCCAGTTGCACTGTGTGTACAGGAAACAAATTTAGGTTGCATGCGCTCGAATATACTGAAAAAATATCAAGTCTTCCGCCGAGATCGAGAGCAAGCAAGCAGGCTTTCGGGTGGTGCGGCCATCATATTGCAAAGTGGAGTTCCAGCTCAAGAACTGAAATTAAACACTCCCTTAGAAGCTGTAGCGGCCACAATAATTAACTTTAAAACTCTTACTGTGTGTTCTGTCTATCTTGAACCAAATCTTAAAATAACACTCCATGATCTAGAAAACCTTTTTTGCCAACTACCAGAGCCCTACCTAGTAGTAGGAGATTTTAATGCACACTCTCCTTTGTGGGGAAGTGGAAAAAGTGATACACGTGGACAGCTTATCGAGGATTTTATTCTTAGTTCAGACATTTGCTTATTGAACTCCTGTAAGCCCACGTACTGTTCACCAAGGTCAGGAAAAATGAGTTTTTTAGATTTGGCTTTTAGTTCACCTTCCCTTTTTAATGATTTTAAATGGGATGTTCTGAACAACCCGTATAGTAGCGACCACTTGCCAGCAATAATCAGCTTATCATCCTCACCATCAGTCATGCCGACCAAACCGAAACGGTGGAAACTTCACTTAGCAGATTGGGAGCTTTTTAAAGTAGAGGCGAATCTAGGAGCAGTTTTCTCAGATGCCCTTAGTGTCGACAGACTAAATGAGTTGTTCACGACTTGCATTATCACTGCCGCTCACCTCGCCATTCCACAGTCCTTAGGGGTGGTGCGACAAAAACACAAGACGTGGTGGTCTCGGGAATGTAAGGAGGCCAAAAAGCGACAAAATAAAGCATGGGGTGTTTTCCGAAGGTACCCTACACACGAAAATCTTACAGCTTTTAAAAAGGCCAAAGCTAAAGCTCGACACATCCGTCGCAACTCTGAAAAAGAATCCTGGCAGAAGTATGTCACATCAATAAATAGCTCAATGACGTCTAAGAAAATGTGGGAACAAGTTCGTAAACTCAGTGGAAACTTTTCCCCGTTTACAATTCCCATCCTCACAGCCCCTGGTGTTCAGACTAGCATAGAAGAACAGGCTAATATACTAGGCGAACATTTCACACACGTTTCAAGTTCGTCACACTACACAGAAACATTCTTAAAATACAAAACCATAGCTGAGAAACAAAAACTCCCAACAAGTGGTGGCAGAAATGAATCATATAATAGTTTTATTACACTCCAAGAAGTAAAGAACGTCCTTGCTGCAGGAAAACAGACTGCGCCTGGCCCTGACGAAATTCATTACGAAATGCTGGCTCATTTGTCCGAATCCTCTGTAGAGGCACTTGTGAAATTCTTTAACAAAATTTGGACTCTGGGTAAACTCCCAGAGGCTTGGAAACAAGCCGTTATTGTTCCGTTTCTAAAACCAGGAAAGCCGCCGACCTCAGCGGGCAGTTACAGACCCATAGCTCTGACCAGCTGTTTAGCAAAATGTTTTGAAAGTGTTTTAAACATCCGACTAACTTTCATCTTAGAATCTCATAAACTTCTTAATGTTCATCAGTGTGGTTTTAAAAAAGGGTGCGCAACGACCGACCACTTAGTGCGTCTTGAAAAGACTGTCAGGGAAGCGTTCATACATAAACAAAATTGCCTGGCCGTTTTCTTTGACATGGAAAAGGCATACGACACGACTTGGAGGTTCGGGATCCTACGCGATATAGCAGATTTGGGCATCCGAGGCCGGATGCTAAATATTCTGAAGGACTTTCTATCAGGTCGTTCATTTCAAGTACGTTCCGGTACCACCTTCTCGAGGAACTTTATTCAAGAGAATGAGGTACCTCAGGGGTGCATTTTAAGTACAACTTTGTTTATTGTAAAAATGAATTCTATTAGCAAGGTAATCCCAAAATCCATTATGTTCTCGCTGTATGTCGACGACCTTCAAATAGCCTGCACATCCTCAAACATATCAATTTGTGAAAGACAAGTACAATTAACACTAAATAAACTAGACTCATGGGCTTTTAAAAATGGGTTCAAATTTTCCCCACAGGAAACAGTGGCAGTAATGTTCTCACTGAAACGAGGTATACAGATCAATCCCAAGCTACACCTAAATGGGATTGAGTTGCCAGTAAAGAGCGAACATAAATTTTTGGGTGTAACGTTCGACAGAAAACTAACATTCCTGCCTCACGTAAACATCCTAAAGAGGAAAGCCATAAAATCCCTGAACATATTGAAGGTTCTCTCTCGGAAACACTGGGGGTCTGATAGGGCGTGTCTTCTACATATATATCGATCTGTTGTGCGGTCTAGCTTGGACTACGGGTCCATAGTCTACGGGTCAGCTAGACCATCATATCTAAGGAAATTGGACCCGGTACATAACTTAGGTTTACGCCTTTCTTGCGGCGCTTACAGAACATCCCCTGTTGATGGTCTGTATGCAGAGACGAATGAGCCTCCGCTGAAGGGTAGAAGGGCTTCACTCACATGTGCTTATGTCCTTAGAATAAGGTCACAGAAAAAACACTTCTGCTATCCAATAGTCTCAGCATGCCGCTCACGAGTAATTTTCACAAATAAACCACAAGCAACGAGGCCACTGATAATGCGTTTCGAAGACATTTGCAGTGAGCTAGAAATTCTGGACACCTTGCCCGACACTGCACCAAAAAACAGCCCCCTACCCCCATGGTACAAACTTCCAAATGTCTGTGATCTCACTCTAACACACTTCAACAAAAGCCAAACTCCTAAAGAGCATATTATACAAGAATTTCGCACAATAAAAGAAAAGTACAGTAATTATACAGAGTTTTATACAGATGGATCAAAAACTTCTACTTATGTTGGCTGTGCCGTAGTTGAAGAGAACTGGGAACAAATAATTAGGCTTCCTCAGTGCGCATCAATCTTTACAGCTGAATCTTATGCTATCCTGACAGCCGTAGAAAAAATAGTGAATGAAGGCATTGGGAACAGTGTCATCTACACCGATTCGTTGAGTGCACTGATGGCTTTAAATCACAGAAATGCTGCCATGCCTCTAATCGGTGACATAATACATAATGTAAAAATGATCACGACACAAGGACATAACATAGTGTTCTGTTGGGTCCCTAGTCACGTAGGCATTGACGGCAATGAAAGAGCAGACAAATGTGCTGCACTTGCCCACAACAAATTGATTCAGAAAGTAAACATACCATATAGTGATTGCTTGAAATTAATAAAACATAAACAGATGAATAAATGGCAGTCCAGATGGAACAACCAAGAAAATAATAAGTTGCGTCTCATAAAGCCTGTACTAGGAGAATGGAAATCGAGCACACATCAACAACGTTTTATGGAAGTGATAGTATGCTGTCTTCGTATTGGACATACACATCTTACACATAACTTTCTGCTAATGAAACATAACAAACCGACCTGTGAAGAATGCGACGAGATACTCACTGTAAACCACATTCTAATTACATGCTCGAAACTTGAGGCACTACGGAGAAAACATTTTACTATATTTTACAATCATACCATCCCATTCCATCCCACCTTGCTTTTAGGAGAAAGAGCACTTGTAAACCTAGCATCTGTTCTCAGTTTCCTAGAAGAAGGAAACTTTTTAAATAAACTATAGATTTAACATATCCATTTCCTTTTTTTTTAACCAAAACGTACATTAACCTTGCTCTTGGCGCATGATAGCCTTAGTTGCTTATGCGCCATAAAACCCAACACAACACAACAGCACACAAAACATATGTACACTTGGTTAGCAAAACCTGTCTTTTTGCTTGATGGTAATAGAGTGTTTGTTTGTAAATAGATGAAGAGCCGCAAAGTGGTTCGCTCTCCCTAAGCCAGGGAAGCCACATTTTGGTCAGTGTTTTTTTCTTTAGATGTAGCTATACCGCATACCCTACATACATACACCTGAGCAGATGCATGAAACTTTTTTTTAACCAGATTATAACAGCTCGTGCGTGTTTTTCAGATGTCATTGCCGTGCAGTAAACAAATTGAAGGAAATTGCCTGTCTTTGTTGAAATTGTGTGTTCTTGTGTTTTTCACCGGTACATTAGCAAATCAATAGTGCTTCAATCAGTTTGACTTCTGCTGTGTAATTTAAGACGTCATGAAGTCCTTGTTGAATTTAATACTGGAGTGCTCATGCCAGTAGTCATCTTAAATATTGTGGTTATCCAATCCTTTCATGCCACAACAAAAAGGAAACATACTAAATGTATATGCAGCATGAATGAAGACGAGAGTTCGGTTGCTAAAAAAGGGGACAACTGGACAACTGCCATAATGTGGGTACAGACCTCTTCAGACTTGAGTTGCAGATAGGATGTGGCCTACAAAGCACAGTTCAACGAAGAATGCCACCAATTTTTGTTCATTGCTGCTAGGTTAAATGTACCTTTTGGCCCAGAAACCATAGTCCCCAGAGTTCATAACATTTTCACAACCAATTCAAGCTTATTGGTTCCATCAAAACCTATGGTACCTACCAGACTGTTTGATAACACACATCCGCAAGCTTTTGTCTGTAGAGGGTGCTAGGAAGCTGCTAACAGATATGGCCTACAAAGCAGAGTTAAAGGAAGGATACTGACAATTGTTCATTGCTGCTAGGTTATATGTACCTTTTTGGTCCAGAAACTGTAGTCACCCGAGTTCAAAGTGCATGAATCCATATTCACGTGACAGCCTTAGAGGCCCTCTTTTCTAGAAAATCCTTCCAACTGTGTTGTGAGCAAAAAATTACAACCTGATGATAGCTGGCAGGTGACATGGCTAGGCACTGATTGGGCAGCTCCTTTAAAGATGAGGGCAGTTAATTAAACCCACTAGGATCCTTGAATAACAAATCACACATGTGAGAAAAAGTAGAGAGACACTCAAATTTCACCTTAAGAGTAATTGTGATAGTGCCTTTAGTATCGCCTTTCCATTCCGTGAATTTTTTTATGAGTGAGCGATGCCGTAGTGGATGGCCCCAATTAATTTTGAGAACATGGGACTCTAACCTGCACTGATATTCGAAATTGCATGGGCACCTTGCTTCTTGCTCCATCGAAATGCAGCCGCTGCGACCAGGATCAAACCTATGTCCCCCGACTCGGTACTTGAATGCCTAACCACCGAGCCACTGCTGCAGAGTTGTCATCGCATGTTGAAGACAGCCTTTCTCAGACTTAAGTGCTGCAAGGACGTGGGCTGAAGGCAGGTCACATGGATGTGCCATGCTGAGCACAAGTAAAATTTAATGCTTGTATTCACGGTGCAAGTCAAACAGAATTGCTGGACATGTTGCTGTACAATGCACACGACACGACAAAAAATACAAGTCTTCTTGGCGGGCGAGATTAGTTCTTTCTGGGAAGTTCTCTTCGGCAGGCTATACAGTATTGCTGTGCAAGATAGTTTCGCACTGCCATCTAATAACTACAGAAGTAAACTCTGCTGTAGTAAAAACTCAATATAGTGAAGTGAAATATCTCAGCTTGTCTTCCGTACACGACTGTAAAGAAGGGGACAGAACAACTGAAAGCTCGCCGCACGAGTCAGCGGTAGCAAGTGGAGACATGACATGTACAGTATTGCCACACTTGACTATGTCACGCGCATTTCTCAGCTAATGCCTCTTGAATGAGAGAAAAAGCAGAAGACAACATTGTGTTCACAACATTGTGTTTTTATAAACCGACAAGACATGCTAATAAGCAGCCATTTAATTACTATAGTATCTTCAGGCCCATATTATCATCAGAAACTAATATTGTAAGGACCCCAATATAGTGGATTTTTGCCAGTTCGAGTGACTACTAGGGAGGGGTTCTACTGTATCAGCAGAACTAGGCAAAAGTTTCATCTTATTTACTTTTACAAAGCATACACAAGAAAGTTAGTGCTGACAGGGCATGAGAGTTGATTAGCGTGGTATATTCTTGTCAATGCTGGGAGAGGTGTGCCCCTATTAACATCAAGAAGTACCTTTTATGAGTGACATAGCAGATGTTGGAAGGAAGAGGACAAAGTACAGTAATACTGAGCATGGATTTCCTGATGCGACGAGTTTCACAAGGCACCTGTTGTGTAAGAGATTTTGGCTGGACATGAAGGACATTCACTACAGTTTAACAAATTACAAGGGTGAACAATATTTATCAGCGCAGCTGCCGAGAAGTGATTTGTTACATTGTAGAGTCAAAGAACACAGCAACCATTGCCCCCCAAAAATCAAGGTGGCTGCATTTTTTCTAGGCCTTATCACTCCAGAGCCGCAAAGCCAGATGGATGCTTCCTTAGCTCAAGCTTCTCGATACTTTTTGAGTGCAACTTTGTGGGTGTGATGTACCAGCAGCAATGGTCTCTAGCAGCACAAGTGGCACCAGCTGCCAATAGCACCGAAGTGCAGTCGAACTGAGCTCCTGTCTTTCAGTTGTGACTGGCTGAAAGGTTTGCCTTCATTGCGTCAGCCTCATTCTGGTTGGTGCCACAGATTGACGCCACGTTAGCTCAAGCTTCTGAGTACCTACTAAGTGGAACTTTGCTTGACCTGAAGTACACGTGAGTGAAGAATCATATAGAGGAGACCTTGAAAAATGCTTCATTTCAAATGGTTTTGAAAGCCAGATTGACTAACATGCGCAGTGAGGCACTCATAAATTTGGTTGTGAATGCATAAACCAAAATCATTAATCAACTGATAGTCAAAACAAGCAACAATCATCACACTGAAATGTAGTGGTTTATGTAGCTGGGGGATGCTTTAAGTGACTGAAATGCTCAGAATATAGTAGTGGCATTAATCGCAGCAACGCCAGCAGCATAAAAGCAGCCTGTGGTATTGTTGCAAGCACATATTACTTGTTTTGAATATGTGTCTCATGGCCTAAACTTGCTTATGAATGATCTGATAAAGCTTGTCATTATTAAGTCATGCTTTTTAGCAAATAATTCCATGCTGTTCTTGTCATGTTTTTTCCAAAATGTTTAATTTGTTAGAAGAACTTGGGGAAAAAAAATTTTTAAGCCACACAAAATTTCTGGATGTTTAGCATTCCTAGTTCAGATCCCTTCAAAGGCATGTGATTGTCTTTTGTTCTAATTTTAATTTTTCATTTCTCAGATTAACAATAATTACATTGCGAAATTTTCAGTGAGCAACACAATAAAATCTATAAGAGCGAATTGGCGGGCTAGTTGGTTTTGCATGATGAAAGAACAGCGCAAGGCACGGGACACAGTGACACGAGGTGTGTGAGTGTTCGCGCTTCCTCGCGTCACTGTGTCCCGTCCCTTGCTCTGTTCCTTCACCATACAATGAAATTATGACAAAATTTTTCTAGTGTTTATAATAAAACTATAGTGTTACTGAATAACTTAGACCTATGTTTTCCATTGTGTTCAAAAAAAGTCTAACCTTTTTAATGCAAGAAATGTGCACATTCTGCAAAGGTATTGCTTTCACATTGGCTTTGTAAGTGCATTGCAGACAAAAAAATTTCCCCTTCCCCTTTCTGCAGGTCTCATAGGACATAAATTAATTGGATAACGCATCATATTAAAAAGTTCAGGTGGTTAGCACAAAGTGGAAGAGGTTATGTCCTATGATATGACTATGAGTACTGCTTTTATAAAGTGCAAAATTTCTATCACCCTACTAGGTTCTTAGTTTATGAGAACCGAATTTGCATTGTCAACAAAAAGAAACAGCAGTCATGATCTTCTGTTTTTACCATGTCTTGTGGCGAGGTTTTTCCATTATGTAATTTGATTGCTTTGATAATTTGGTTTGTGTACTACTTTGGAGCCGAAAACTTTCCTTACCTTCACCATCGCTCTTAAAGTCTGCAAGACGGGAGTACAAGCCCAGATCAGTAAAGGTTAAAACTCGGTTGTCGGCACCCTGGCTGATTGAAATAAAAGGTGATGCTGTGAAGACTCATACAGTTTGGATCTTTGAGAATATCATATATACTCAGGATAACTTTGCAGTGCATGATGAATCCTGCATCAAACGTCAAGTGTGCATTTGTCAAGACCTAACTCACATGAGCTGTCATAGCCTCCTTAATGGAACTGTCAATAGAAGCAACTGCGCTGATACTTGCATGCCACAGATTATAAGGCGCCTGTCTATCAGCCAACAGGGCAGGTGTTCTGTTCATAAAAGGATGATTGCAGCCATGATTAAACCCATCAGAAACATGCCAAAAAGCCCCAGACTCTCCAGCAACATGGCAAGTACCATTCACACCTTCGGTTATCTTTAGAACAGTAGTCGGTGAGAATGGTACTTTGCAGCATGTTCTCAGCAAATACTGCAGAAGCAGCTCACTTTTCTTAATGTTCATTATCCATTTGATACCAAAAGTTCAAAAGATGTTAAGTTTACGAGGGGAATGCATCTATCGGATATGTGTTTTCAGTAGATGTCGAGAACTTGTTTTATTCTGTGCCGCATGATGGGGCCTTGTTCACTTCTGTAAGGGATGCCATAGAGAGTAGCGGCACAGTTGATTTCAGAACTCCTCGGGTGTGTCAATTAGTAATTTTATGAAGCTGCTATAATTTCATCTCAGTGTGACTTTTGTATCTTTTGATAACAGCTTTTACCGACAAAGACAAACGATTTCCATCAGATCCTGCGTAGCCCCTGTGCTAACATTGTTTAGCCTTTAATGACCGCACCCTAGAACTCAGTTTGACAGAGAAGGAAGTACTAAACGTTTTCAGGTATGTTGATGATTTTCTAATAGTTTTTAAAGAACAGATAGATTTGACCTACACAGATGCTGTAGGCCCAGTTTTAGCCAACTTTCAAGAAGAGGGGCAGGGATTGTGTTTTACCCGTGAACTCTCTTTGCGAGGATGTTTTCAGTTTTTGAATTTAAGTTTTACCTTTGGCTAGCATCATGTGTGTTGGCAATACTCGCGTCGAGCATGGAAGGAGCTGCTGCCTTATTCCTCGGCTCATTCAAAGACTGTGAAACGCGCTATTGCTAACCTCTGCCTTGGGTCTGTTCTTGTGAAGTCGTGTGAACATACTATGCAGGCGAGCTTTGAAAAGGAAGTGGATTGATTTGCTATGGTGGGGTTCCCAAGCTCGGTAATCACTGGTGATGCTGAAGCCTTCCTAAGGAAAACCAAACGTGTAATGTTCAAAAAGTCGTGCGAGACAAGAAAGCCAAGCGTGAAACCAGAAGTGGTACCCTATGTTCACAGGGTTCCGCACAGAGTGAAAAAGGTTGCAAATCGACATGGCGTGCCTGTCGTATTTTCCGCTCCACGAAAGTTTGCACAGTTATGCGCGCGCATTGCGAGCAATGAAAAGGAGGGCGCTTACAGCAAAAAATATGGCAAACACTATGTGAAGTGCTGCGTAGGAGTAGTATATGAGATACCACTGGCCTGCAGAAAAGCCTATGTGGGCCAATCCAGGCGCTGTGTGAATGACCGTGCAGCTGAACAGGCACTATCACAAAAAGAACCAGGAGCTGCACATCTTTCACAGCATTGTGCAAATTGCTTCGTGTGCAACCGAGCGGCAAAACATGCGCCGGGGGAAAAATATGCGTGCACTGAAAGATATGTGAACCACGGCTTCATGAGATAAAGATTCTGGGCAGAAGTAGAGATTTGAAGGCACGCGAGGTCTTGGAGGCGTTTCACATAAGAAAGAGAGGGAAAGCGTGTGAGTGGTACATCGGTTCACCTTTTCAAGACCGAGATGACATACCTTGAACGGTTTGTTTGATGCGTCGTGTTGTTGTTCATGCGCATGCCTTAAAATTTCTATATATTTGCTGCCTTGGCAGTGAATAAAGGTCAGATGAATTTAGCGCTCCTCCTGCGTCATTCTCTCTTGTGTCACTTCTTAGCACTATTATTTTCAGTATCGAACAGTATGCACTATTTAGCCCAAATTGACATTCTTCTAAACCATTTAATCATGTTGGCTATGGGAGCCATATGTGACAGAAAATATATTTAGAAAACTGTGTATTCATAAGTCACTGAGAACAAAATATATCAAAAAGGCTGCGTTAATCATATCTGGTTCACTTTTTATACCCTTCTACTTTAAGATGACAGACATGGAGTACGACTGAAATCGACAATATGCAGAGATTGTTTGCCAGCTTGGGCATCACAAGAATTTTGTACCTTTTTTCCAGCTTTACAGGACACAATAAGAGATTTTTTTGCAGATAGTGACAGTGTAGGGCAGTATTGTTTATGCAACCAGAAATTACGACACCAGAGCTTAATGGTTTTTGCTTGGTGCATGTGAAGAAATGAAGCAGGAATAAGTTCTTAACAGAGATCCATATTTTAAAGCAATGAAACTGAGTTGAAAATGAAATTTAAGTTATGTATAAACAAAGACGGAGGGTAAAAAAGTAGGAAAGGAGAAGCTTGGAAGCACTTCACATTTTCCACTCTGGCCATGGAAAAAGTCTGGCTCTTCTGGACGATGACACCAGCTAGGCAGTTTCTATCAACCTTAGCCTCAGACCATTTGTGCCAAGTGAACACCTTACTGCAACATTTCTAACTAAAGACCACTATTAATAATACGCCTATGGAAAAGTTTCGCTTCTCGTCTTGCAACTCATTACATGATGGAGCTGAAATAAGTTCCGCTTGTAATAAAGTTGGCTATGAGCTTCTCACATTTTTTGACAGTTTTCACTGGTGCAGTATGCTACTGTGAATGGTACATCTGGACACTCTATTGATGTGCACTCCACTGGTGTCTTATTCATCACATGCAGTGTTTATTCCCTTCAAATTTAATTTATCCTAAGAGTGGCACAAGGTTGCTGCTGCAAACCAGCAACTTTCACTTGATGTACTAGTGGTGAAAGTGTGTCGCTATTGCTAGGGGGAAAGACTATACAACCAAGGCACAGCAGAAGCCAAATATTATAGTGATTGTGGACAATCCCTGCCAGAATTCTAGTCCATCGGGACAGTTTGTCGATATCGTAACAGTAGCAACTAGTGGCTGTATGGGCAGCAAGAACGCAAGTATGCTGCAAAGGTTAAAACATGCCAATGATAGTACCTTTTTTGCTTCATGCACATTGGCTACAAATGAATTACTTCTCTATTCCTCTATGTGAAAACAGTCACTGACTGTTTCATGCATTCTGTCTCGCTTAACTGATCAGTATAGACATATACCTTCACCAGATATGGCACTTTGGGCTGGTGGGGGAGAGAAATGGATTAGGATTAATATATTGTAGCAACAAATTGTCATTAAACTTTTATCACTTACTTTGTTTGCAAAAAAAAAACTTGCTTTTAGTAGTTGACCCCTTATACCACACCAAAATAGCAACAAAACGCTGTTTAGTAACCAAATTAACGAAACAAACCTCGCGAGTGCAGTCAGAGGCAGCAGATGGCGACGGGGCATAACGCAAACAAGATTGTTCTGAAAAGTGCCACATGGCTGTCATTTATCGAAAAAGTAGCATACAAAAACAATGTTTCATATTGTAAAGGTCACTTCCTCTGATGATAGTGCGGGCGATCTCCAAATTTTGGAATTGGTTTCCAAGATCAAATAAAAAAGGGAGTGCATGTCATTCATGAAAGCGGACGAGTAACGAACTTCGTGCTTTACACATAACCAAACTTCAATCACAGCTGTTTCATTTAGAGCTTGTAGAAGCCGCACATTACTGTCAGTAGAACAAAACACGTCATCCCGAAAGCAGCCAAGTGCTTTTAATCTCCGCACTTTCATTTCATTGTCGCCTTGCAAAATGCATAAATCATTAATTCTCACTGCGTGCACGGCGGAACGTGTCTGCACGCAGTAGAGGCGGTCAGAAAGCACAGCTGCGGACGGTTTGCTTTTTTAAATGCAAGTCTTTTCTTCCCCGCACGGCGTATGTAATGCAATCGTACCTTAGTGAGGATCTTGCCGAAATACAAGGCTTGGGTTACCTCATAAAATAGATCGCATTTCGGCGCCGATTTGCATGAAAGCGGTATGTAACAAACCTGCGTCTCACCCACGAAGGGCTCAGACGCAGGTTTGTTACATACCGCTCTCTTTGCGGTCTTCTTTGAGGCTTTGGAGAAGACTCGCGGCACAAGTATAACACAAGAGCGCGCACACACATCCGCGCGCACTGCCACCACAACAAGGGCGCTGAGGCCCACGGGTCGCTAGCGTGGAACGGGGGTGCCGGCCGCAGTTCGCAACAGCCAGGCGACGGCCTCTTCTCCCTCTCTATCTTCGTTTTCCCCCTTGCGTCGCATCAGTTTGTTGGGATCAGATATACGCGTCCCGGTGCGTAGACTACACAGGTGAGCGTGAGATATAAGGTTTGAGACGAGCGACATGCACGACTTCTGGATGATGGTTTGCAGGAGAGTGGCGGTTCACAGGGATAATCTCGTACGTCACTTCGGTAAGTTGCCGCAAGACCTGG
The DNA here is from genome assembly GCA_023969395.1 of Amblyomma maculatum. NCBI lineage: Eukaryota > Metazoa > Arthropoda > Arachnida > Ixodida > Ixodidae > Amblyomma > Amblyomma maculatum. The sequence continues at coordinate 124,421 of JAJIZL010026093.1, forward strand.
TAAGGGCCCACGTAGCGGGGCAGAAGTTTCTCGCACATGCCTACACGTCGAGCAGGGAGCCAGAGGAGTACGAGGGAGCCAGGAGGGTAGTAGGCGTCACGGTGCTGGAGATCGTAACGGTGCTTTTGAGAACGCTGGGACGCACGAAGCCGGTCTCGAGCAATATGACGGGTGGCATCAGCGCAGGCGATGGCATTAGAAGTGTAACTGCAGGAGGAATCGTCAAGAGGCAGTACGGTGTGAAAGGGAAGTAGAGGGTCGCGGCCGAAGAGTAGATAAAAGGGAGAGTATCCGGCGGTATCATGCCGTGAGGAGTTATAAGCGAATGTTATGAAAGGTAAAGAGATGTCCCAGTCACGGTGATGGTCAGAAACATACATTGACATCATATCGGTCAGGGTACGATTAAGGCGCTCAGTAAGACCGTTCGTTTGTGGATGGTAGGCCGTTGTGAAGTTGTGGCGCGTAGCGCATGAGCGCAGAAGGTCATTAACAACTTTAGAAAGGAAGCAGCGACCGCGATCGGTGAGCAGTTAACGAGGAGCACCATGAAGCAAGATGACGTCATGCAAAAGAAAGTCTGCAACGTCGGAGGCACAGCTGGTGGGGATAGCTCTGGTTATGGCATACCGGGTGGCGTAATCGGTCGCTACGGCAATCCATTTGTTCCCTGAAGTGGATGTGGAAAATGGCCCAAGCAGGTCAAGACCAACTCGAGAAAAGGGCTCAGTTGGAGCTGCGAGTGGTTGCAGGGGCCCACCTGGGTGAAGAGACGGGGTCTTCGTGCGCTGGCACAGCTTACAGGCGGGACGTAGCGACGAACAGAGCGGTAGAGGCCAGGATAGTAGAATCGCCGTCGAACATTGTCGTATGTGCGGGATACTCCTAGGTGCCCTGCTGTAGGAGCATCATGAAGGTGCGCAAGAACAGCAGAGCGTAGATGTGTCGGGACAACAAGCAAAAGGTCTACACCATCTGGGAGCATATTGCGTCGGTATAATGTGTTATTAAGCAGCACAAATATACTGATGGGCGGATAGGTGCTGTCGTTGCGCAGGTGATCAATAATGGGGTGCAAGGAAGGATCACGACTCTGTTCGAGGCCGATGTGGAGAAAGTTCGAAATGGACAAAACGCAGTCGTCAGCAGTATTGTCAGGAAGTTCAGGAGGGTCAACGGGGTGGCGGGACAAGCAGTCGGCGTCTTGATGTAGGCTGCCTGACTTGTACAAAACAGTAAACGTGTATTCTTGTAATCGCAAGACCCAGCGACCTAAGCGGCCAGTAGGGTCCTTAAGTGATGACAACCAACACAAGGCATGACGGTCCGTCACTACGCTGAAGGGCCGCCCAAAGAAATAAGGGCGGAATTTGGTCAACGCCCAAACGAGTGCAAGGCATTCGCGCTCCGTAATGGAATAATTGCGCTCGGACTGAGATAGAAGGCGGCTGGCATAGGCAATCACACGAGAGTGGCCGTGCTGGTACTGGGCAAGGATGGCGCCAATACCATGTCCGCTAGCGTCGGTGCGCAGTTCTGTAGGCGCAGACGGGTCGAAGGGCGCCAGTACAGGAGGAGCGGTGAGCGGGGAAATGAGCGTTGTGAAGGCCTGAGCTTGTTCACAGCTCCACGAGAAATTCACGTTTTTCTGCAAAAGGGAGGTAAGGGGACGTGCTAGGTCAGCGAAGTTCTGAATGAAGCGACGGAAGTAGGAGCAGAGACCGAGAAAACTTCGCACATCCCTTGTATTACGTGGTGTAGGGAACTCGCGGACTGCACAAACTTTATCAGGGTCGGGCTGCACACCATTTTCGTCAACCAAATGTCCCAGGATTTCGATCTGGCGGCGGCCGAAGCTGCATTTTTTTGCGTTGAGTTGAAGACCGGCGCGGCGAAAGACTGCCAGTATCGTAGAAAGCCTTTCAAGGAGACTTGTGAACGTGGGAGAGAAAACGACAACGTCATCTAAGTAGCATACGCACGTTGTCCATTTGAAGCCACGCAGAAGCGAGTCCATCATGCGCTCGAAGGTCGCAGGAGCGTTACAGAGGCCAAATGGCATGACCTTGAATTGGTATAGTCCGTTGGGTGACAAATACGGGTTTCTCTCGATCCCGTTCGTCGACAGCAATTTGCCAGTAGCCGGAATGTCGATCGAGGAAAAATAGCTGGCACCATGTGTTGAATAATCCGGGTGCTGCCTCCGCGGTCTTCACGGCACGACATTTGGGCCATCCCACTGACAACGGGGGATGGACGTACACGAACTGGAATCGCCCATTCTTCACCGCGGGGTACGGCTGTGTGCGCGTGTGTTGTGTGGTGTAGTCGGTGGGTGGCGCGAGAGAGGGACGTTCGTGCGCGTGCTCCCTTCAAGTGTAAGACACTCAGCGTTTACGGAGCAGTGCGATGCATAGTTCACGGAGACGCCCTTTGAACAGTGTCCATAGTGATTGCCGTTTGGAGAATTAAAATTCATGTTGTTGTTGTTTAAAAAGTTCTCCCCACCGTCATGAAATAACGAACATATTTTTGGTGCCGAAACCCGGGATTAAGCGAAAAACAACGGCAACTTGAAACCAGCGTTCCAACTGCAACGAACGACAGCCATGGAGCGTCTCCAAACAAAGAGAGAAGTTACGCGCGCCGAACTGAACCGACTCAACGAGGAGCTTGAGCGACTAACGACGGCGGATGACTTCGGCCCGCAGCAACGAGACCTCCTCGCGGAAATATCAGATGAGTTGAAAATTGTTTCGAGAGATTTGAAACAGTTGGATGCCCTGATTGAGCCGCATGTGCGTGACGAAGGCCTCGCGGAAGAATATAAAGGCGTTCGTCAGTGCCAAGCTCTCATGACACGAATGCGGACAAAGCTTCGGCGTTGCAGTGAAACGAATTCTAACGGTGCAACAAGCACATTGATTGCAGCAGAAACCGCGTCCAGATTACCTGCTGCCCGTTCGGGACAACTGAGGTTGCCTAAGCTGGAGCTTCAGAAATTCAGCGGCAACAAGCTCGACTGGCAACCGTTCTGGAAACAATTCCGGCAAGCAGTCCACGAGAATAACGGCTTGAGCAGCATAGAAAAGTTCTTGTACCTGCGGACAGCGTTGACAGGAAAGGCGGCGGCAGCTTTGAGCGGTGTCCAAGCGACGGAGAAGAATTACGACTAGGCTGTAAAGACACTCCAAGAGCGTTTCGGGCGCCAGGACGTGCTCGTGCAAGAGCACCTTACGCAGCTGTTAAACTTTCCCCAGGTTAGAGCTCTCAGTGACGTGAACGCGCTGCGACGCCTCCACGATCATGTTCAGCGAAACATCGCAGGACTTGAAACTTTAGGTGTCAAATCGGACAGCTATGGTGCGATGCTGTGCGCGGCTTTGTTTTGGGTATTGCCGGCCGAATGGGCTGTTGAGTACCATAAGGCCCACAGTGCAGACAAGGACGTGCTCGACAGTTCGAGTCTCCAAGCCATTCTGCAATCAGTTCGCCTGGAATTGGAGAGCAGGGAAAAGGCGCACTGAGAAAGCACGAACGCTCCTCAGCAAACGCGACCTGAACGCGCCAGTGAACGGCGTCCCAACAGCGTCTACGGCAAGGGCTCAGCGGCCAGCCTCCAGGTGGGTGCCAAATTGAGCAAGGAAAGATGCCCTTTCTGCGCTTCAGAGAGGCATGAGGTTGCAGATTGCAATGCTCCGATATCAATTGATGAGAAGAAAAGAAAACTGCGAAACGAAGGGAGGTGCTACCGATGCGCGAAAAAGGGGCACATGACGAAAGGGTGTAAGAATTGGAGACTACACTGCGCGAAGTGTGGCCGTCGACACATCACCTCGCTTTGTGATCCACCGGCACCGAACGCCGAGGGCGAGACCGCTACTGGGTTGCACTCAACAGCGTCTCTTAGCAACACCAATAGAAACGCCGTGCTGCTGCAGACGGCGCAGGTGTGGGTCGACGGACCGAAAAGAAAACGCCTCGCTCGCTGTCTGTTTGACGGAGGCAGTCAACGATCGTTTATAACAGAGAAGCTCTCACGAATAGTGGGTCTTGAGGTGATCGCTGAAGAGGAAGTGACAATTTACACTTTCGGCGGCTCGACCAACGTTGCAAAGAAAAAACGACGCCGAGTGAAGCTCCGGCTACGAAGCCAGTACGACCGCAAGGAGCACAGCATCGAAGCCCTCGAAATTGAAGAAATCTGCTCCGACCAACTGCTGCTTCCAGAAATTGCTGTTGAGATTAGTCAGATGGCTGACTTGAAATTAGCGGATATCACTATCTCACCAACTCGCCTATTCACACAAGGCATCGAAATTCTAATCGGCTCTGATTATTATTGGACTGTTGTGCACGCAGAAGTAAGGAGAGTGCAAGGGGCATTGGTTGCGCTCAAGACTGACTTCGGCTGGACCTTGCAAGGACCGATACCACTGTCTGCTTCAGGTATGTCGTGTTCCACCATCGCCGTTCTGCGCACCAGCGTCTGTGACATGGACGCCAACCTGTCAGACGAACTTCGAGCGTTCTGGGAGCTGGAGAGCCTCGGTATCTCCTCAAGCAGCTGCCTACTTGGAAGAGAGGAGCAGCAGGTGAGAGAAGACTTTACTCGTTCTGACTTTGACCGATGGGCGATACGAGGCGAGCCTCCCGTGGAAGGTACTTGACCAAAGTCTAGCCAGCAACGAATTTGTAGCAAGAGAACGCCTGGCCAGGTTGATGCGGCGTCTGAGACCCAACAAGAGTAGGCTAATGGTCTATGATGCAGCCATCCGTGACTAAATAGATAAAGGTTTCGCTGAAAAGGTTCCAGCCGACGAAATCGACAGCACCTCGTCTCGAGTGTATTATATGACTCATCGTGCTGTTTTCCGTTCAGAGAGCTCTACCACCAAAGTTCGCATAGTGTTCGATGAATCTTCGAAAGCACAAGGCTGCTTGTCACTTAAGGATGCCCTCAGTACCGGCCCGAATCTAAACCCCGACCTGCTGGAGCTTATTCTGAATTTTCCATGCCACAAAATTGCATTGACCGCCGACATCGAGAAGGCCTTTCTTCAGATTGGCATCAAAAGTGAGGACGGCGACGCACTGCGATTACCCTGTGATTCATCTGCGTCATGTGAGGGCTCATCAGAGGGTGATATAGAGGTCTGGCGCATGACAAGAGTGCCTTTTAGCGCCACAAGTAGTCCCTTTATGTTGGCTACCACAATACAGCATCTGGCTAATGTCTCTGAGGGCCTCTCTCACTCCGCACAAATCTTAGGCGATTTGATAACCGGAGTCAGCAACGCGGAAGAGGCGACAAAGCAAATAACGAGCTCAGGAAGAATGAAACTTCGAAAGTGGAGTAACCGGAGTCAGCAACGTGGAAGACACGACGAAAATTTACGCGGAGGCAAAGCAAATAACGGGCTCAGGAAGAATGAAACTTCGAAAGTGGAGTTCCAGCAACGAACTCCTACAACCACGGTTCGATGCTGACGGCGTTGGAAATGATTGCGTTGACACTGCGACGACGACTTCAGCCATGGCAAGAGTGTTGGGGCTCAAGTTCCCAGGGACAGAGGAAACGACGAGCTGAAGTATTCCCAGAAAACGGCGCTGGAGCTTCTTGTCGTCAACAGGAGCACTAAACGCTTCGTGATCCAGGCCATAGCGAGAATCTTCGATCCCCTCGGTCTGCTGAGCCCAGTAACAATCGCAGCACAAGCTCCTCTTCCGGTGATAAAAATTAAGCGCTTCAGCAATCTGAATCGCCTACAGCGAGTCACAGCTTGGATGCGACGCTTTGTTCGCAACTGTGATCGGAAAAATGATCCACTTGAGGGCCTACTCTGTGCATTCTAAATCCAACAGGCGCAGAAATGGTCGCATCACGGAGGAGTTTCCTGGGTCAGATGGAAGAACGCGATCCTGTATGATCCGTTTACCAGGTGGCACTTTATGTACCCGTTCTAAACCAGAAATTAATGAGCTAGCGCTCATTCGGTGGGGAGGATGTTGAATAATCCGGGTGCTGCCTCCGCGGTCTTCACGGCACGACATTTGGGCCATCCCACTGACAACGGGGGATGGACGTACACGAACTGCAATCGCCCATTCTTCACCGCGGGGTACGGCTGTGTGCGCGTGTGTTGTGTGGTGTAGTCGGTGGGTGGCGCGAGAGAGGGACGTTCGTGCCCGTGCTCCCTTCAAGTGTAAGAAACACTCAGCGTTTACGGAGCAGTGCGATGCATAGTTCATGGAGACGCCCTCTGAACAGTGTCCATAGTGATTGCCGTTTGGAGAATTAAAATTCATGTTGTTCTTGTTTCAAAAGTTCTCCCCAACGTCATGGAATAACGAACACCATGCAAGCAGTCGAGGGCGTCGTCAATTCTCGGTAGCGCATAAACGTCTTTTTTAGTGATCTGATTGAGGTGGCGGTAATCTACACAGAATCTCCAAGTTTGATCTTTCTTGTTGACTAAAACGACAGGAGACGCCCAGGGACTGCAGGAAAGCTCAATAATATTATTTGTCAACATCTTGTCGACCTCCTTCTGTATCACGTGGCGCTCAGCAAGAGAGACTCGATAAGCCCTTCTGTGAATAGGGCTGGCATCACCAGTATTGATGCCATGGGTAATGACAGATGTCTGGGCCATAGGTTGGTCGCCAAAATCAAAACTGTCGCTGTATGAAAACAAAAGGTCCGAGAGAGCACTGGCTTGCTGAGGTGTCAAATCCGGTGCTATCATGGGAGTAAAAAGGGTCGAACGAGAAGCTGATACGGGGGGTTCAGACAGAGGTACGGGCTTCAGGGCAGAAACTTCGCAGTCAGCCAACACAAGCAAATCAGCGAGTGCAATGCCATGGGGCAAAACTTGGACAGAGCGGCTAAAGTTAAGGACGGGAAGATAATTTCTGTTATCCGAGACGGTCAGGACAGTGTGAGAGATAGTGAGACGGTCAGGACAGTATGACGTTACGGTGGTGGACAACATCGGTGATTGGACAAGTGACGTATGTACCATCAGGAATAGCAGGAAATGGGGCCAAAGGAACATACATGGCAGCTTTGGGCGGTAGGCGAACAAACTCGGCGGAGCAGAGGCGTGGCTTGATATCTGTGCGGTCGGAGCAGAAAGGCAGGTCTAAGCGAAGGAGGCCACTTGAACAATCAATCAGGGCAGAGTGCGCCGTTAAAAATTCGATGACGAGGATCACATCGTGAGGGCAGTGGTCGATTGCAGTGAAGAGTACAGGGGCAGTTCGACCACAAATGCTCACGCACGCAGTGCAAAGTCCCACGGCGGCAGCGACGCCTCCATCGGCGACACGAACGGCTGATGAAGAGGCGGGTGTGACAACTTTTTTGCGTCGGCGGCGAAACGAAGAGCTGAGAACGGAAATTCGCACGAAGACGTAGCAACTGTGTTTGGCAAGCGGTCGAAGCGGGGAGCAATACGACGATGTTTAGCTTGCTCAAACCGCCGGCATACCTCGAGGACGGAGTCGACCGTGGTACAATCTTTGCAAAATAGAAGGTCAAAAGCGTCGTCAGCAATGCCCTTTAAGATGTGGCCCACCTTGTCACACTCGGGCATGGCGCTCTTCACTTTGCGGCATAGAGCTAGTACGTCTTGTATGTACGACAGATATGATTCGATCGACGACTGTGCTCGCGATGCCAGGTCCTTTTTAGCGGCAAGCTTGCGTCTGATCGGCTTGCCAAAGAGATCCCGAAGCTTCTCTTTGCACATGTCCCAGGATGTTAGATCTTCGTGCGTCTCAAACCAGACGCGCGCCGTACCAGTCAGGTAGCAAAAGACATTTCCAAGCATCAACGTTGCGTCCCATTGGTTGTGCTTACTGACTCGCTCCTACATAGCGAGCCAGTCTTCGACGTCGATGTCATCGGTGCCGCAAAAGGTTCCCGGATCCCGAGGCTGCGCAACGACGACAGTGGGCGCTGGTTGTGCCGCTGTAGAGGTAGCTGCGTCGGACTGCATAGTGCTAGCACCAAGTTGGCGGCCACTACGGAGATCCAGCTTGTGGTATTGGTGTCTTACCCAGCAGCTCCACCAAGATGTTACGAGGCACGTCGAGATGTTAGGAGGCGATGGTACGTCGTAGCCGCAACAGTTCACCGTCAGGGACACACTCAGAGGATAACCAGACGTAGCTGCCGTGTCGTCTTTCTCCACTAGCCCAGCACTTCGTCATCGTCTCTTTCACTGCGTACCGTAACAATATACTAGCTGTGGTAACACAAAATAAATGCATTACAGACCCATCACTTCGGCCTTTGCTCTTAAGCTTGTCTATTCCGTGGTTATCTGACCATGAATTGGCGACCTATCATTTCGAGCTATGACTTTGGTGAGGTAGTGTAGACTGGTGTCTGGTACACTGGAATGTGAAATGCTTTCATATAAATGCGTAGAGTTCCGGAAATTGTGTAAGCTGCGGTGAAAGATGGTGTTGATCCTTCTCCATGAGAGAATTAAATATGTGCCTTTATGTTGTAATCAAGTGTCTTCAGAACGCGCGTTTGGGGCAGAATATCATTTTGAGCGGCCCAAATACATGGTGGTGTTCTACGGAGCTTCACTATCAGCAAACATAGAACCCGTTCATTGTCATCACGTTCATGGCCTGTCTTGTCCTCATAAATAATTTTACTTGAGGCAAATTTATTATGCCTTATATTGTGGGTCTGTTCGCTAATCTGTAAGAAGGAGTTATTACACAATGCACTGTTTTTTGTTTTGTCAATTTCTCATCACCTTTCGGCTCAACCGGACGTAGTACGCTAGGCGTGTTGGTTAATTTAAAATGATGTCTGGATTTGAAGAGCGATAACAGCACCAGAAATTACCGATGTCGCGATCCTGAATGCAAGCTCTCTATTGAAAAAGTTGAAGATTAGAACGTATCACGCAAGAAAGAGTTTTCTACATGAATAAGGTAATTACAGTGCCACAAAGGAAACATTATATTTTCCTTCTATTCGTCCTAAAACGCAGCGCTCAGTACTGTGCAGAAACATTATGGGATAAGTTCAGAAGCAAACAGTTTTTTTTGCCCACTAGATATATCACTTTGAGGCCAGCGTAATTCAGATGGAGAAGAGATAAACCTCCTATTTATACTATACACATATGCTTCTATAAATCAGAAGGAAGTCACGAATAAATAAACTTTTCTATGCGAATCATTCCTTATATGGTTCACTCTGAACATAAAAACGAAAAACTCAGATCAGAAACATTAATCGGTATACTTGTCTGTAGATGTTACAATAAGGTCGAACTCAGAATACGAGTTACGGCGATATGTGAAAAGTAAAAGAAAGAGAGCTTCGGTGTTCCGTCTTTCCGGCACAAAAGTTTTTAGCAGATGACACCAAAATGGCTGATTGCTTCGGCCAATACTTTAGGTTGTTATAAGAAGTCGTAGGGATTTTAATCCGTGTCTTCTTGATCTACTGCCTAAGTTAGGCAAATACTTACCTCAAGTGCAAAATATTTTAATTGAGGCTGGTGTTAGAGCACCTTTTTTTAAAAAAATATCATCATGATGGTGAATATCCATATGAAATATCGCATCATGACTTGAAGCGCTTTTCCTAAAGGAATTCATCTATTTTGGTTGATTTATTCACGAAGTCACAAAATACTTAAAAAAATATTATATACTGAACAAGACATGACTAACGTACCCCTATTTCTAAAATAATGAAATTATTTGATAAGAAATAAAGACCTGTGTGTTTGATGTAGGTTGCATTGTAAAAGGGTAAGACAATGAAAACTGTTTAATATTTAGACAGCATGGTGGTTTTTTTTTATTTTATACATCACGGATCTAGCTAGGGGTTATGCTCTTTCTTGTAACCTTGGAAGTATTACAGAAATATAAGCTATTTTATACATAGGTAGCGCTTGTTGCACCGGTTTTGCTCCGCATGGATGAATGACCTAAATGACGGCCTGACTCCGAATATGAGATTTTATGTCGACGATTGCATGCTATACCATCTTGCGTCATGACCAGAAGATGTAAGCGTGCTGCGGTTTAATCTACAAAAATTTTCTTTGTTACATCAAACGCAACATGCATTTGAATGCAGCAAAACATTATTATATACAGCTTGCCAACAAAGAAAGACAAGCTATCTACTTCCTACTTTATATAAATCATGAATTCAATGCGTAGACGAAATGGAACGCGTGGGCGTTACAAAAAATGCTATAATGAACTATACTTCTGACATCGACGTAAGAATTTCTAAAGCAGGTAACTTTTGCCCCGGTTGAGATGAACTGTATCTAGTAATAAGAGCCCGGTATTTGTATACGAATGCATGCAATCGCACTCTTCCACATTGTTTTGAATATAAGCGTGAGTTCTTTCAGAAAAGGGCTGCAGAATTCTTCACGGTCACTTTTGAGTACCCAATAAAAGGATCGCAACTCAGAGGAATCCTTGAATATAATTTGATTTCCTCAATTATCGCAATACTTAGGTTACAGCTTTGCACATATAAACAGCGACAACACAAGAGTGGAGAGAACGATTTAAAACTACCTCATTATCAATCTCAGACATGTGTCGATACTAAAAAAAGCTAGGCCATATCAAAGTCGCGCAAATATGTCCTTATTTCTGTTCTTTTCCGTAAATATTGGATAATGGTGTTTGCCCCGGCTGTGTAGTATGACCACGGCCTCTCAATGGAAACACGCGGTGCGCCTTCTCGCGTCAGGACTCAATGACTGAACTGCGTGGTAGAAGTTACTGTTTCCGCCGTCATTCTCCGAGGGGGCACCACTACTTCGGGACAAAGTCAACGAAGTAGCGTCAGCTCGGACAGTCCGACGCAGCGGAAGACGTTCATCGGCTGTATTAGCACGCGTTTTCAATGTGACTGCTTTGACTAGTCGGCTGCTGCTGGTTGTAGGTTCGTCCAAGTTAGAATCTCGCTCCGTCCTGCCGGCGTTCCGCGGAGGATACCTGGCCGGTGGCATAGAAACAATTCAGCAGGAGCCGTGAGAGCCGTTAGCGGAGCTTAGCGTGGCGTTTGCTACAATGCGCGTTGTATTGCGGTGAAGTGAACTTCAACTTTAAGGCTTTCGGATGAGGGCTAAAACTAGGGGCCCTACTAAAACTGTAATCTTTTTCTCCACTTTACCCTGGTCTTGCAACTTCCCGGTTGCGAAATTTTCATGACGAAACATGCCTGTAGACGTAAGCGGTCAGGCCGCCCAACTGCCTGCCTCCGAGTGCAATTGCTTGAGGGAGTCATTCGGCTATCAAGGCTACACGAACGCTGCCTTATCACAATTGCGACCCAAAATGTGATTTGCGCCTGTGTAAACAGAGAGCGCAGATGCGTGTGGTGACTTCAATATTTCCTGCTCGTGGCCTACACTAAAGCAAAATGTCGAAACTGCGGAAGAAAGGCTCGCGGATTTGTGTGTCACAGAATTTTCATAGCCATAAAGAATACTTACATTGTGTACTACGTATACCTACGACTGTTTTGCAACGGCTCTTCGACTCTACTCGTCGACAACGCGTTCGTAACATTTTAAAACTTCGACCCTTTTGTATGGGCATCTGATATTCATCATTGGCAGACGAGTTCTCTCATCCGGTGAGGTCTGGGGGACCGTAATATCAGAACTAAATAGGCATAAAAATGAGGAGATTGTGTAAGTCAAAATTAAAACTGTAGCTAAGTACCCAATCATATTTAGAAACAAAAGCGAGGCAAACAAAATTAACAAATATGTTTTACTAAACATGTATGCAAAATAACAACAGAAAATAAGAAGCGTAGTCTGAACACGAAAACAAATAAGCTCACAAATATCTTGCAAAGCCAGGAAAAGGTAAATACCAGAGGAACCAAAATAAGGCGCTCTTGACCTGACGGTCAAGCGAGGCGCGCAAACTCGCAGCCCTTTTCGACTCCAGGCTGTACCCTTGATGGCCTAGTAACGTGTAACGTCGCCGCCAGCATCGTGCACAGCTCTCATCCTGCCAGGAAGGAAGTTGTTGAGCAATGTGCAGAGGTGAACATTGGGCCTCAGTTCTTTCTAACGCTCTTGATTTGCTACCCACAATTGGTCTGCCAACAAACCATGCAGGTTTTGAGCCGACAATGCAACTTTGATGTTCCCCTATGGGTTCCCCAATTATATTGAGGTCTGGCGATTGTGGAGGCCAGTCCATCAAGACAACTCCCCGGTTCTGCAGATGCGAGGCAACCCTCTTGGATGTGTGAATCGGGAAGCGGTCGTATTGAAAAATGAGGTCCATATCAGGGAATGGCCCGGCTACGAGAAACAGCAAATGCAACATGGTCCAGTATAGAGCAGTATCCCTTCGATGGGAAGCGCCCCAGTATTCGGACTAGATGTCCTAGGTCATCCTTCGTCAGGGCACCCCACACAGTCACTCAGGCTCTTCCACTTGAGGCAACTTGTTGTATGAATTGCGGCATATACCTGTAGGGAAGATAGAGTTCATGCGCTATATTTTTATTTTGCTTTGTTTCGATGAAAAAACACTGTTCTACTATCTTAGCAGAAGTAATGGTCTTGTTACCACGCAGTTATCTGATGTAATAATGGAAATTTCTAATATGCAAACGTTTCTAATGATAACTGAACACGAGCCTTCCGAATCCGATATTGAAGAACGAGATATTCGTGACGACATAGTATGTGTTAATTTTTTTCAGGCTTCAAACGGCACTCTTATTCCTGGAAGGCAAGATAATTACCAGACGAAAACGAAAAAAAAATAATGCCATGGCTTAGGTTTTAACAAACCACCTTTGCAACAACCGGCTCTCTGATCAAGTGAATGGGAAGCAATAAAAAAAATCCGGCACGATAATTTGATTGAAATTTTCATTAGCAAACTTCGCAAATAATTATTATTGCTGCTTACACGTTTTAATCTGCATGTATGTATTTTGACAGGTAGTTTAGCGTGTGTACCTCGTTCACGGAAAAGTATTTCTAAGCAGTCCACAATAGATGTCATATTTTGTTTACATGTTTGCAGCCAATGCTTTTTGATAAAAAGGCCTAGCAATTGCAAGAGTTGCACACAACTAACCCGAAGTGCTACTAAACGTCTTTAGCTTCCATATAAGTTCTGCATTCAAGCTTGCTTTTACTGGCTTTAGGAGCTGCTGCACATTTGAAATGTTTATTACGCACGTGTACAGATTCTTCACATCGCTAAGTTGCAAGCAAAAGAATGCACCTAAAATACTTTTGTAAATTTGCCACCAAGGATTTTTTTTTTTAAAAAGGTATGATTTATGAACGAAATCGCATACCCGTGGTTGATGGGGCGCCAGGCTCAAGCTCTTTGGTCCCATCTTGTAGAAAAAGAAGAGTCATCAGTGACAACGGCGCTCTTCAACTTCTCCACCGACCAATCCGCATAGTTTCGGGTAAACGGGAGGCGTTTGCTTTGTTGTCTGCACGTAGTAGCGCCTTCTGTGCAGCAGGTCTTCTCTTGAGGCCAGCTTCGTAAAGCCGACGCTTGACTGTAGTGGCAGAAACGTGCTCCAAACCAAGCTCCGCTTGCAACTGCCGTACAGAGGTCATTGGGTTGCCCGCCACAGCAGCTACTACCTCTTTGTATTTTTCCTCGGTTGTCACTCGGTGACGAGGCTGCCGAAGGGCATCGTGAATCCTGCCTTCATTACGATATGTATTAATTATTCTGTTTACAGTATGAATCGCACAGCTAGTTTGAAATGAAATTTGTTGTTTCCAATATCCCCTCAGACCTAAACCTACAATCAGCCGCCTTTGGTCCTCCGGCAATCTCGACATTTCGCTTTAGTGTAGGCCAAGAACAGAAAATATTCAATTCAATTCAATTTATTTTCAGAAAGCTTCTGAAGGGTCACCTGGGCTAAAAAGCTGTCATGTCAGCTTGACAAGGCCCAGGTGCCCGAATGTACAAGGCAGGGCATGGTGGCCTACCATGCATAGGACAGTACAATGAAAAATAAAATGCACAAAATTCATGGTACAGATTTGTACATGTCAAAATATCAACTATGATAGGACAAAATAGATACATGTTTGCAACAAAACAGCAATGACGTCATTCAAAGAATAGATGCGAGAGAAAAAAAAAACATCTAAAGATGCAATACAAATAGTGCTTCTAAAGGGAAACATACAGGAAACAAGTACATTTTCATATTAACGGCTTCTGAAAATCAGGTTAGCAGGAAATATCACCCACTAAAATCTAATGGGATAAAAAATACTGCCGTAATCGGTTGAGGTTGGGGCAGCTAAATTCATTATACTTATTGAGAATTTGTGGAAGATTATGTTTCAAAGACTGTAGTTTGTAATTGGTGCGGAAGCGTGGAATCAGCCAAACATCAGTGCTGCGTGTAGAGGCATTACTTTGATAATGTTTTAAGGATGCGATAGACGTAATGAACTGCCTGAAAGCGGGTGATGATAAATAAAATGAGCGCAGCATACGAAATTCACAAATGTTTTGTATCGGGACTATATTGTATTGAGGAAAATACTGTTCAGTTGAAGAGAAGTAGTCAATGTTAGCTATAATGCGCACAATCTTCTTTTGCAACATGTAGACCTTCTTAGTGTTGCCTTTAGTTGTTGTCAACCACACCAAATTGCA
>JAJIZL010026093.1:144114-201855 GCA_023969395.1 Amblyomma maculatum
CCGCTCGCGCACGTCTGTTAAAGATTTGGGCGCCTGTACGTTCATAACAATTTCCTGCAGTAGTGAATTAACTGTTAAATCGTTCCCAAGCTTCATTCACAGATGTAGACTCAAGATTTACAAAATTACTTAAACCGTCGAAATCTTGCTCTAGACAGTCCAGCATTCCCACATCGTCCACCCTAGAGAAATCAAGACCTAAAGCAGTTTTAACGCGGTGGCGAGTTTGACATTTGATGGACAGGTGGACGACTACCATAATGAGGTCTGAAAGGCCACTGAGAACTTCACAGCATTGATTATATTGTGTTACCGATTGGCTCAAAAGGACTAGATCCAGTAGGGAGTTTTCAGAATAATGCATTCGCGTAGGCGTGGTGACCAGCTGGGTGATATTTAAGGAAAATACGAGGTCTAAAAATGCACGGGATGTTGCCACATCAACCGTGTCTACTTTGTAGTCTATATGGGGCAGATTGAAATCGCCAGCCATCATAATGTTCATGGTTGCGTTAGCAATCGGAGGTATTAAAAAATCATTTAGTGACTGCAGATAGGGTCGCCGGAGAAGGGGTAGGCAGCGAACGCGATGGTTAGATGGCATCCTCGAGGCACTGCAGATGAAGCTATGTGATGTTAAGAAGATAGTGAGAGACCGGAAAGCGTGGCGTGACATGGTCCATAGGGTAACGAAGAGTCGGACACGACTGAATGACTGAACTGAACTGACTGCAGATATTCTTCAGTAGTACCTGGAGGTCTGTGCTCTGGTATGACCGTGAAGGAAGTATTTTCGATTTTCATAGTGCACGAGACGCTCTCTAGGTCAGATGGTGACAGTAATTTTACGCAGATAATGCTAGATTTATGAATAACAGCATCCCCTCCACCTCTGGTTCCACAGTCCTTACGGATAGCTATGTAATTAGACGGGAAAAGTTCTGCACTGTCCATAAGCTTACTCAACCAGGTTTCAGTCACAATGATTATGTCTGGCTCACGCTCAAGAAGGACGCTTTCGAAATCTCAAGTTTTATTCGAATTAACTTCGCGCATTCATGTTTATAACAGCGGTCAGGAGAACGCCTCTGCTTGCTCCTGCTCGTTTTGGCTATTGTTTGCTCTGTCGTTTGGGCTGCGACGAGCGACCCTAAGCCATGCGACCTGATAAGTTCTGTGTGAAGTTTCCCTCCCTTGCGGTTGCTCCTACATCGGCCAAACCGGGCGATGGATTAATGAGCGAATCTGGGAATATGAACGTAGCATAGAGCAAAATAAAGACGGTCCCAATATTCCGAAGCATCCTTCTCTTCAGGCACTTGTGAACCATGTTTTTCTGATGTGCGGATTCTTTCAAGGAGTAGCAATACGATGGCCAGAGAGCTAATTGAAGCATTTTATATCAGAAAGAAAGGTAATTTGTCCGTTAGTAACAAGTCGATCAATATGTATAATGCAGAGAAAGGGTTTCTTGAACATACCTTATCGTATACTACATGATGCTGAGCATGTTCCTTGTGCTTCCGCCGGAATAAATAAATACGCAATAAATCATTTGTGAGTGGCGTTCTGTTCCGTTCTTCTTTTCCTGCGTGTGTGCGTGTTGTTTTGGCGTCTTTAAATTGTAATGAATAGACACCAACTAGCCCAACAAAAAGTACTCTTAAGCTGAAGAGTATGTAGCCTTGAATCGGTTGCGTCGAAAGGCACGGTATTTGAACATATATATTGCAGCCAATAAAGTCTTTTACAACATATCCACTCTAGTGCCAATGAGCTCATTCTGTGGACGTCAGGACAGCGCAAATTAAGGTTAATACAATGAAGATCATAAGCATTACTTTTTTTTCTGTTTTGGAGTGACAAGAATGTTTTGTTGCTGAATGGAGTTTGTACTCGAATGCAATTTGCTCGAATGATGAGCACATATTCTCTGTTTTTAGCGCTTTAAGATGTACTTATAGATTGCTTATATAATTTTATGATGTGCACGCACTTACTTCCAATTAAATATTTAGCAGTGCTTTCTTGTTTCTTGGATAAGAATATAGGCCGCGAACGTACAATTTGAAATCGTTAGTTTTCAAAAGAAAAGGTCTTTTAGCGCATAATGGTATACATTTTTGGTGAGCATATTTGTTGTTCGCGGTGGACCTGCGCGTTGATATCACTGTCTATAAGTGCTGGAAATTATACCGAGAGAGGGGAGCGACTGATAATGAGATGACAATAAATGTTTTCCAGCGCTACCATGACTCGACAGCCTTTAAAAACGAAGCCGCACGAGACCAGCTACACTGCATTTAAACTATGCTTCAATGTTCTAATGAATATTTCATGAGGCTGGAAAGATAAAACAGGAACGTCTGTTCTCAAAGCTGTTTGCTCGAGATTTAAGCCTAAGGCATGGAAGTAAACGTTAGGAAACTATTGCGGTCTGCAATTTTTGTCATCGGCAGTACATAAATTGTGAAGGCAATTTGAAGCCATTTAGTAATAATATTTTAACAACTCTTAAGACAATGTTTTTTCAGGCGTGCCCCGGAGGAGGAACTTGGTGTCAGCGAAGATCCAAGCAAGGTATCAGGGGAGAAGGGAAGAGGACGTTTGGCTTCAAAAAAAAAAACGCGCAGTTACAGCTCAAAAGGCCGCCAATTTTCCGGTGACTCTCTCTGCTTCGCCGGATGGAGTTGAAAAATGCACGCAGAAAAAATGCAGGGATCACAGCTGTTGAGATCGCTACCCCTAACGTTATAGGCTTGCGGAATCGACGGCGCTAGTGCCGGTTAAGGCAACTCTTTAAAAGCAGTCGTGTGAGTGTAGCTGCAATTCAGGAAACTAAATTGGCTACGGATGAGTTTTGTCCTTGAAATGTTTCATCTCATTATAATATTATCGTCAGCCATTCGAAAGGATGGCTCGGAGGGTGCATGCTGTTTCTGAGTAATACATTAGACGTGATTGACTTGACCTATTGTATTGATGATGAGGGGCGGCTCATATGTTGTGACCTCGCCATTTCGGGTCAACAGTGGTGAACTGTTTGTGTCGATGCGCCTGTTAAACAGCACGAAATGAAAGTGTTTTCCTTGTCATTGGAAAATCTCCTGCGCACTGATCGGGATAATTTATTGCTGGGAGATTTCAATTGTGTATGTAAAAATATGGATCGATCAGTATATCGCGGATGTTATGACCCTAGTGCTGCTGTTCTCACTGACTTAGTTTGTGAGCATAACCTTGTTGACATTAGCCGACTAAATAGCGATAGTATACGTTTCACGCACTTCCAAACGTCATCGAATGCCCGACTTGACAGGATCTACGTTTCGGCTGGCACATTACCTACTGCGTATGGATACTAGGTGAGACCGATATTTTTTAGCGATCACTGCACGGTATAAGTTATGATAGGAAAGCATACTAGACGTCTGCTCCGAATGCAATGGGAGCTATTGAAGCTAATAATTCCCTTCTTAAGGATCAAATTTTTCAGCGGTCTGTAGTTGCGTGCTTCAAAGACACGTGGACTCGCGCCGATCTATCAGTCTTTCAAAAGTGGGATTTATTTAGCAGGAGGTTAAGAGTCTTGCAATTAAAGCATTATCAAGGATCACATTCTTGAAGTCCCTTCACATTCCTGAATTGAAGCGCGCTTTGAACGAACTATATGAGTTGGAAAGAATTTCTCCGGGGTCGTATCTTGATGACGTCAACAATAATAAAGCACAAGTACAACAGTTAAGTGCACAAAAAACGTACGATGCTTTGATTAGTTCGCGAACACGGAGGTTCGCTAATGAACAACCATCTCGCAGTGCTTTTAGTGATGAAATGCAAGCTTCTCTTTCTAAGCAGGCTTTAGAAATTCGTTGCGGATGTGATACGTACACTGACACGCCTGGAAATCTGAATGCCTTCTTTAACTATTATGAAGGACTATTTAGTGGTAGTAATACCTCGAACAGAGGGTCTGATTTCAGTCATTTAAAAGAAGCGTTTCCTCATCTTAAGGATGAGCAGCGGAGAACCATTGAGGGATCCATTACTTTAGATGAGGTCAAGTCGGCCATTTGTTTACTACAGAGCCAAACGTCTCCTGGCATAGATGATCTAAATAGCGAATTCTGTAAAACATTTATGCCTACCTTTCCATCTCGCCTTATTGGAATTTTAGTGCAGCTTATGACAAGGCTTTTGGCCTCCCACGTTCGATACTGGTCACACCATACTAATCCCGAAAACCACAGTCGCATGTCGGTTAAAACTATTGAAGGGTAGCGTCCGATATCCTAATGCAATGTGGATTATAAAATATTATTTCTTCTCGTCTGCAGCTTGTGGCATTAGATTTATTACGGTCACACCAAGTGTGTGTAATCAAATGACGTAGTATTAAGAATCATAACCATATTGCACGTTCTGTGATAGAAACAGTGTCAGATGAGGTCAGTCAAATGGCCCTAATTTAGATTGATCTTGCAAAAGCGTTTGATAAGGTGCGTCGTGATGTTTTGTTTGCTGTATTGGAGATCGCAAACATTGGTGATGTCCTGCTTAAAGGCAATGGACTATGGTATAAAGCTGCCAGGACAAGACTGACTGTTGATCAAAACTTGACCAAACCGAACCCTCTCAAACCATCTGTTCGATAGGGCTGTCCTCAATCGCCTTTGTTATTCGCTTTATATCTTGAGCCCCTATGTCGTAGTATCATCAAAAACAAAGCAGTTCGTGGCTTCTCCCTATCGTAATGTGAAATTAAGGTTTTGGCTTATGCTGATGACATTGCCCTTTTCTGTACTGATAAAAAGAGTGTGACCGAAGTTTTGAGTGTAAGTGAGCGTTTTTGTGATAGTTCGAGTACGTCTCTTAGCCTAGATAAATCAAAGGTGTTCTAGTTAGGTCATTGGGGTAGAAAGCTTAAATTTTTTGCCGGCATCAGCTGGGACTCCGAAAACTTACAGTATTTGGGGGTTCCTTTGCATCAATATCGCAATAGTGGGCTTCAATGGGATCCTGAGATCTCATCAGTTAGGAGACAAACCCAGGCATGGATTGGTAGGGAGATGTATTTATTTGGGCGAGCACAAGTTTGCAATGTCTTCCTGGTTTCTAAGCTCATATATGTATTGCAGGTGCTGCATTGTGCAAGAAACAAAGTACAGTCCATGCATAAAAGTTTTGCTACTTTTATGTGGCGCTCTCAATGGGAGCCTATGCGTAGAGATAATTTGTTTCTCCCACTAGAGGCTGGTGGAGCTGGTCTTCAGCACTTGTTTGTTCATCAGCTTGTTTCAAGGTTTTTCTTTTTTAAAGAAGCAAGCCATCCCTTCCTCCTAGCTGTGTTTACTAGACGATTAAGTGCCCATTTGCCTAATTTGTTTGCGCCCACTGGTCATAAGAGTGAGGGTTTTTTGTGGGGTTTTCTTAAGGAAGTTTCCGACACATTCAATTTGATCACTGTATGGTTTTCCTTGGAATATCTATACAGTCTATCCAGCAGACAGATGACAAATGTTTTTATTGAGACATTATTTCCTGTACCGATCTATTGGCAGCCTTACGTCCCCTTTCTAGACAATAGTGTAATAAAGCGGGTTCAACCAATGTATGTACAATCGCCGCAAAGACTTTCTTTTTTAAACTTCACACATCAACCTTACCTGTCAAAGCATGGCGTGCAAATGGGACTTTTGTGCCATGGTCAGTGGACTGTAGATTGTGTCAGCAACCAGAAACTATAGATCATTGTTTTGCGTATTGCCGTGATGCAGTGTTTTTTGGGGACATTCTTCAACAAACTTTCAAAAAGTACATTGATATTGCGCCCTATACTATAAGGGTTTTGCCTACAAAAAAAGCTTCTGAGGCGCTATGTGACCTTTTTGTGCTCATGGGACACCTGTTGAAGAGCCGCATGACCGATCGCCACGCAGCGTCACTACGCTTATCGAAGTCTGTTCACAGAAGTATGTGCTAAGATGTGGTCCAGGTGGTCGAAATTTCCGGAGTCCTCCACTACGGCGTCTCTCATAGCCTGAGTCGCTTTGGGACGTTAAACCCTAAAACCAAAACCAACCAAAACCAGATGTGGGGGGTACATGCTGCGCAGGATCAACCTCCTGCCTGGCTCATTTACTGGATGCATGTATGTCGCCCGGAATTTTGATGTAGGATCAAAGTGAGAGCTCGATGCTGGTATAAATGTGTATTGACAGGTTGCGGAATGCGACCTGGTTAAAGTGCTCGAAGTACGTCCATGCAATAAGGAAAAAAAAAAGACTCGGCGTGACCGAGTAGTTAGCATTGAACATTACGCAGCAAGCAGTAGTGAGTTCGAATCCCGCTGGTATTTTCGCTTTCTTTTTCTTCTACGAATTGTTTTTTTTTTTACCTTTCCTAATGTATTTGCGGTGCTTCGTTTATTTTTTAGTTTTTACTTTTTATCCGAGGCCCCTTTTTTCGCCGGGCGACAAGCGCAATAGGCAAGGATGCAATAGGGAAACAATGGCCTTATGAATAAGATCGACGCTGTCCTTTGTATGAGCGGAAAGTATGCCCCTTTTGTTTACGATGCCTCCAAATAGCACGTTGAAGCTCTTGTTGCCACAGTATATGGATCAGATGTGCCATGATTTAGTGAGGAATTGAATGATAATGCATTTTTCCTTCGGCACTTAACATATGTATGCTTTTTGTTGCGTACGTAACTGCAGTTGAGCGCTCGGGTAAGAGTTAATGGGAGCTCGCAGTCGAAGCTGCGACGGCGGCGATATGTTGGCTCAGAAGTGTGACCGAAGGAGCGTGTGGGCGGCAGCGGATTTCTCTCGCTCGTGCCTCCAAATGCTGAAATGTGAACGAGCCAGGCGCATCTGCTGCCCCGAGCTCGTATTTATGGCGCTGCAGATCCAAAACGAAACTATCCGAGCACGCACGAAGTGCCTGAGCCGGAACATAACCGAAACTGAAGTGGACGCCTGTGGCGCCACCAAGTATATTTTTGTATTTGCCTTGCAACGTTTACGCTGTCTTTTCGCCATTGTTTACATTTGATAAAAGTATGTTATCATATTCGAGACAAAACCTACTACCGCATTCAAACGGGCAACGTAAGTCACATTTGACAGCCTCCGGGATCCCTTTCGCGTCACGTGATTTGTAGTTGCGAGTATCGGCCGTTTGGGCTGCGGCGGCGATACCTGTATTTCTGTTCTTCCTCTTTACTACCTTATAACAACTTTGTTTTAAGTAGAAGTGGATTTTTCGTGATCAGGAATTGGAATTCTATCTATGCAAGCCCACTTCACTTCTCTCTTTAGTGTCCCTTTAACTTGTGGAGGCGGAGGTGGTTGGGCCATGGGGACAGAGGTCTAGAAGGGGCACTTTGAGAAGGCGAGGGCGATAAGCACTTAACGTGTGGAGGCCGTGGTGGTGGGGGCGGTGATAAGGGAAGCCTCGACTAGGCACTTCTATCTAAAGACGGAGGAGGAGGTGGGCTCTTAATATGCAAAGGGGGGGGGGGGTGATTTTGGAGGTCTTGATGGGGGCGGTCCGTAAGCAAGTGAAGGTTCTGGCTTCCTTGCAGGGGCGATGAGGGAACGATGTTTTAGTGGTCGAAGTCAGCGACCGTGAATGCGGAGGCCCTGGAGGTGGTTGCGCAAGTAGAGTAGGCGATTCGTTATTTTCAAGTAGGGGTACGCTTTGAGGATTCGACTTATGATTTGTTCATATCTATTTGTGTGTGCTTAAAAGTAAAGCACTTCGTGAGTACCTGCTTACGATTGCTTCTTCAGTTTTAAACATAGGGAATCTGGAAATGTGGCTGATGCTCAGAGGGCCAAGGTATTTGTAAGGAACCCACGCGGTACTACAAGCCAAGCTGTCTCAGGGCCTGTACTACCGTCTGAGCGAGCGCCGCCAGCCCAGTTTCACAGCGGTTTCAATTTTTGAAGTTTTCTTTAGTATCGAGTATCTTCAAAATACACGATACTTTAAAAATGTATTTCCGATATCGATACTTCGATAATTTCATTTTCAGCACAAGATACCTAATACCGACATACAAAATCTATCTAAAGATAGTATCGAAGATACATGTATCCTCGATACTGCTCATGACTGATTTCTATATATTTTCTGGCTGCGGCATTCGAGGAAGCGTTAAATGAAAGGAGCTACTCGGACGCAGGTATGGAACCCCCAGCGTGGTCAACTTCATCTTTGGTTGGCTGGTTGCACAACTTTTATTTCCATCAGAAATGGGCGTCCTCTTCCCCGGCACACGTGGCGGGGAAGACGGGGAGTCGTGCGTCCGCGAATTAGAGGCTGGTAGGTAGCTCTTGGCTTGTTGCGGCCTCTTCCGCCAGATGGATGGTGCGGTGCTGGATCGCAGGGTCCGCGCTTCGCAGTAGGGTATCCCAGGCTACTCTACTTGTAATATTTTGTCCTATCCCTGGAGATTGTGGGCAGTCCCAAATTATGTTGTCGAGGGTCCCTCTCGCCCCACAGTGTTTGCACAGGTCCCTAAGGTCTGGTAGCGCGTGAAACACCCAGACCGGGTTCTTGAACGTATTAGTTTGCAGCCGCCTCCACGCGACAGCTTCTCTGTTATTTAGGCTAACATCTGGCCGGGGTACCAGTCTACGTCCCAATTTAAAATGATCGATGATTTCCCCGTAATTTTGTAGACGCTCGTCGTATACCCAGTGTTCGGGAGGCTCGACGGCTGCCCAGAAGTAGAGCTCGAACTAGCTCATGAGCCGCCTCGTTACCAGGGACGGCAGCGTGAGCGGGTGTCCAAATTAACTGAATTTTCCTATTCAGCGTTCTTTGCGTGAGGATTTTGGACGCCTCCGGCGATATCTTCCCCTTTCCAAAATTTTTAATGAGAGTTTTGCTGTCGCTAATTATGAACTTGGCTTCCGTTCCTACGCAAGCTAGCGCTATCGCAACTTCCTCCGCAGTCTCTGTGTTGCGGCCTCTTATGGTTGCGGAGAAGATCGCATTGAGAAAAGAACAAAAAGAACAGGGGCACCCTGTAGCATTCGCCCAATCTCTTCGCAACAGAAAGGAGGCAGAGACCTTGGCGGTATCCGAATGTCAGATGTGCCGGGTATGTCCGGTGCGTGCGACTGCCGCACCAGTCCACTCTACATATCTTCCCTACACATTCCCTGCATACAAGCTATATTTCCCGTAGCTGGTACAGACAGCAGAAAATATTGAAATATAGAGCTCTGCCCCTAGATCCATGAATGTCAGATTTCCCTAATGTTTGTGCTGCCTCAGCCTGCCCTTGTGCTTGAAATAAAAAATTTTAGGGGGCACTTTGGATCCCTGAACTGCGATGAGGCGAAAGCCTCTATCGCGCAGTGATCCGAAGCCCTCTACTACGGCACCTCTTTCTCTTTGTTTTCAATCCCACGTTTGCGGTGACGTAATAGCGTAAGCTACCAGCCAAGATATAAAGCCCCGTTTTAACCGAGCCGTGGGAACGTGCCTGCGTGGTCTAGGGATAACGTGAATGCGAGGGTCTTGGCAGGCTGATTCCGATGTCACCCTCTCATATAAAACGAGAGACCCTAGTTGGCAGCTACTGCCAAACGTAACGCCAGGAAGCCCTACGTCCAGTTTGTGCACAGCCACGTCAGCTGCCAGCTACCGCCCCCACGTAACGAAAGCGTTACGGACGAACGGACACGATCCGCGAGCATGAGCCAATAAAGACTATCGCCTTAAATCACATTCTTTATTGCCTTTAGCAGCCGTCGAACCTACTCCGTTGTGAAGAAGGAGATTCGCTTGCCATCGCGTTAGACCCCTACGCCATCACTGCAGCCGTCATGTGCGTTTTTGAGTGCAAATTTCTCGCGCTTTGCTTAACACGTTATTGCCTTCAGTAACTTCCTTGAATGCGCAGTAAATAGAGAGCACGCTTCTATCGCCTTGCCCTCTGAAGTTCCGCTAGGTGGGCCTAAAATGTTATAGTGCGGGGCTAGTGAGATTCTTAGTGCTCGATTTTGCCGCTGTTTGTCTGAAACCTGATTCATTTTGCAAAAAATAAATTTTAATGGAAACGTAAACCGAAGTTAGATCCAAGATGCTAGCGCACGCAACTCAAATTTGTCTATAGCGACAATAAACAGTCCGTATTTTTCGCATAAACCCGGCCTCGGCGGCCGCTTTTCGACGGAGGCGAAAAGCAAGGCGCCCGCGTGCTGTGCGATGTCAGTGTACGTTAAAGAGCCCCAGGTGGCCGAAATCTCCGGAGTCCTCCACAAACCAAACCAAATGAAACCAATTTACTACTTAAAAATGTATTCGAAAAAATAAGTACTCATTCAAAAATTAGACACGTGTGCACTGTTTTTCTTCTAGGGTGGCTAAGTACATAACAACTAGAAGTTGTGGCAAGTTCCTCACTAGGCGCGGCAGCGGCTTATGCATACGCAGGTAGTAGGCAGGTCATCATGTCGTGGATTTCAGTGCTCTTTATAGCAATATGCACTGAAGCCACACGGCCTATTTTTTGGTCTGCTAAGTTTGAAAACCGCGCCATTTCATTTTGCGCTGTAAACTTTCACTCACTGCCGTCGCGCAAACTCGAGGAGTCTTCGGACAAGCAAAAAAAGTCGAGGCGCTCTGTGCGCAAAGTGGCCCTGGTTCTTACAAATAGCTTTACTATCCCAATGTTTTTAAACTCTACTCATTCATTGCTGACACAATGGGTAAAGGAGCTTTTATGATCTACTAAGTGCGACAGTACCTCTCGCTGAAGGAGGAATTACTACCAAACAATTCGAGGGGTGTGCTATATAGCGATTAACATCTTAATTTTAAAGTACCCTTAGAGTTTCTTAGTGATACAACGATAGTGCGGAACCCAGTTGTGCTTTTCATTATGGTTGCGCCTAATAATGCGCCTACATTTGTCCGTTGTGACTAATATCGCCAGAAGCGTTTTCACGTTCTGAAAAAAAGAGCATCAGTTCTAAAGGTTTACGCAGATAATGTCTCACAGCTTTAAGAGTGTGGCAAAAGGTTGCAAACTCGGGTACATTAGAATGAGTCTACGTAGTTATAGCACAACAACGATAAACATGGAGAAGTACGTACTGCATGACGGAGTGCTTACGATATTAAATATGTTCATTCTGCAGTTTCATGCATGTCAGCGTTGCCTTTAGAAGACAAGTGTGCTTCAATGCTAGGTTTTCACATTTTATCCAAATAATGTTTTGCCATAACTTACCTTCTTCGTCCGTCTCGGTTTTAGAACAAAATAAGTGGTACAAGTGGTAGCTTTCCTCTGCGTATTTATCTGATAAGCTCTGTTTTTTTCCTCAATATATCACCATATTTTTCAGAAACCATACCGAGCTTATATAATCAGCGTACCCACTAATTTAACTCCGGAAACAAGAGTTTCTTCACTCGCAAAGAGCGAAAATACGGCCACTGACTGAAGAGCTTTCGAACTCTTCGACCAAACGCTTTGGCAGTTGGTCCTCCTTTAATGGTCTGCTGCGTTAATTAAGCTTGTTGCGTACACATGCTGGACACTGGGCACACACCACCAGTACATGTTCCAATCTCAGTTATGTCACAAATGAAACATTCTGGTTAGTACACCCGTGCTATAAATCTGCGCCGAAATGTAGTCTACGCAACACGCAGGCATGAGTAAACGCGAGTGCACGGCGAACAAAAAATGTTATATCCCGATCTCTAGCTGTTAGAGGTAGATGTGTCGGGCTTCTAGGTGGGTCTAGTAAGCCGCTGTCGCGTACTGCTCACAAATGTCTAAACAATACAAATGGTGCACTGTCTAGAGGACAGCTGTTTGGAGGCCATCGCCTCCGTCATTTCCACCAAGGCCGCACTGCTCAATGATTTCCTTAGCCTTATCATGCCGCTTCAATTACGAGCGTAGGAACTTATCAAGCTCAGTGGTGTCTAAGGTTAGAACCTGGTAGTTGGTGCCGCGTAGAAGACGACTCCAAAATTTCTACAGAAGGTTTTCAATCGTAGAATATGTCCCAATCTCGACACGATTATGGAATTATGTGGCGTACCTCTTCGTGATGGTCACGAGCTCTGCCGTAGTTGATGCACAATTACGAACAAAAACAAAGTGAAGAGTGAGTGGTGAACAGGGTGCTTGTAGTGGAACACATTCGCTAGTGCATGAGTGAACATAGTTCTGATTCTGTGAACAGATGTATGCCGGCACAAGTTAATTCAGTAATGTAACTGCTATGTGATTGCCAAAAGTGTGCCCGTTATACCAATAAATGCGGTAGCTTCAACACGAGCAACATGTCAGTACAAAATACAATAGAATTCACTGTAATATTAATATTCCGAAATTCCCAGTGCATAGGAATCGCGTCCTAAGTTCAAGAAAGTAAATTTCAGCCGAAATAATCGAGATATATCATTCGTGCTGGGTTTGGGTTCTATTACCTTAGTGGCAGTAAGCTTGGCAAATTCGCCATTCACGAACAGTATAGCCCTTCACTTTTTTGTAACTCTATAACAAAATTAAAAATACATCACTAAGTAAATTTCGACGTTTCATTTTAGAGTAAGAGCCAACTGAAGATCAGGAGCGTGTGTAGACAAATCAGTCGTACTTGAGGTTCAGCCAAAACGGAAGTCGCCGTAGTCCGAAATGTTCCAGCATTCTCCGGGTTGATTTTTGTATTCAATTCAAAAGCACCCTTCTGAGCATTGCAGATTTTCCGATGGATTGCACTGGAACAAGACAGTACATATTGGTTGTTAGTACACTCAATTCGATGTGAAATGGTAAATAACTTCAGTGGTAGACATGCATAAACTCCGGCCACTTCAGGGCAGGCAAAGCGTTTTACCAGAAATGGCAAAGTGAGCTCCTGGTGCCCTTTTAGTGTGTAATTTGCCTCTCATCCCCGCGGCGTTCAAACAAAACCCCCCGTTATCATATATGTTGTGAAGAGCCCGAGCTTATATTTGGCTGTTATACACAGGAATATATATCCACATTTAAATATCGTCAAATATCGTCGAAAAATTGAATGTTAGCATTTCTGCCGGCAACTTACCTTCATGTGCGCTACATGTTCCAGTGCTGAGACCTAAAAGTGGGCATGCGCAAAAAATGAATTGTAGCTAATTGAAACCAACGCAGCTGATCTGATAGTCTCCTAGTAGAGAATTTCGTTTTTTTCCTTTGCTGAATTCCGGCATGAGAAAGTTTAAAGAAGCTAAGAATTGTATCAGGAAGACGATATCCTGTCTAATCCAGTAGATGGTCTCGAAAAACAACTGGACAACATACTCGCTCGCAAGCTACTATTTACGCCGCTTTTTGTCTTCACT
Source organism: Amblyomma maculatum (assembly GCA_023969395.1). Taxonomy (NCBI): domain Eukaryota; kingdom Metazoa; phylum Arthropoda; class Arachnida; order Ixodida; family Ixodidae; genus Amblyomma; species Amblyomma maculatum. The sequence continues at coordinate 157,480 of JAJIZL010026093.1, forward strand.
GTTGAAAGTAAGGTATAGCCTACGCTATACCTGCTATGCGTGTCTACTCTGGCGTAGTAGACACGGAATGCGTCATCAGGGTGAGAGCTCCAAACGAAGTGGTTTTTTATAAGTGTTTTGCTACGCTCACAAAGCACTGATGTTCCTTGAAAGCTTTTATATTTTGTGGTAAAGCCAGGTGGAAGTGAGGAATCGATTTCAAGAATTAGATGTAAAAGACTGAGAGCCTGAAGAGATGTGGACTGATGTTCGTGATATAATACAAGAAGTTGCTACTAAGATAGTTCCAAAGCAAAAGAAATGCAAGAAAGCAAACTGGTTATCTGGAGCGGCTTTGCAAATAGCTGAGGAAAAGAGGATGGCAAAAGTTATGGGGGAAAGCGAAAGATACAAGGTTCTCAATGCGGATTTTCAGAAAATAGCAAGAAGAGATAAGAATGCCTTCCTGAACATACAGTGCCAAGCAGTTGAGGACAACAGCCAATTGAGGAACACTAGAGCTCTGTATAAGACAATCAAAGATATCAAAGGAAGCTTCTGTGCTAAGCAGGGCGTGATAAAGGACGAACGAGGCAGGGACCTCACTAAAGCCTCAGAGATAAAGAAGAGATGACAGGATACACAGAAGAGCTCTACAAGAACCCGGATGTGCAAATCCAACATAAGACGGTTGTGATTACTGATCTCGAGCCGGGCATCCTGAAGAGTGTTGTTGAATGGGCCTTAGCCAGCCTTGCTAAGAACAAAGCTAGCGGAATTGATGGCATTCCATCTGAGTTCTTTCAAAACCTCAACCATGACGACGCTGTTAACGTTCTGTATACATTATGTCAGCAAATTTGGACCACCCTGCAGTGGCCACTGGATTGGAGAAGGCCAGTTTACATCCCCATTCCAAAAAAAGTAGTGCCAAAGATTGTTCCAACTACCGCACGATCGCGCTTATTTCGCATGCTAGCAAGGTGATGTTGAAAATCCTCCAAGGTAGGCTGCAGCAGTATGTGGATTGGGAGCTTCTGTACGTGCAAGCTGGGTTTCGTAAGGGCAGAGGAACTAGAGACCAGATTGCCAACCTTCGCTGGATCATGGAAAATGCCAGAAGTTCCAGAAACCCATCTACTTCTGCTTTATCGATTATGCGAAAGCGTTTCACTGCGTAGATCACAGCAGATTGTGGCAAGCTTTCCAAGAGATGGGAGTTCCAATTCACCTCATCTGTCTCCAGAAACCTGTATGAAGGGCAAGAGGCCACAGTCAGAATTGGACATGGTCTTACTGATTGGTTTCCGATTGAGAAAGGAGTGAGTCAAGGCTGCATACTTTCGCCCTGCATATTTAACCTATATGCTGAGTGCTTCATGAGGAAGGCCGGTCTGGGCAAGTCTTCAGCTGGAGTGAAGATTGCTGGAAAACGTATCAACAACCTTAGCTATGCGGATGATACCACTTTATTGGCAGAAAGTGAAGTGGAACTCAAGAGACTTCTGATGGGCGTGCAAGAAGAGAGTGAGAAGTTTGATCTTAAACTGAACATTAAAAAGACACATCATGGCGTCTTGCCCTATCAAGTCCTGGAGCATCAGGGGACAAGAAGTGGAAGTTGTGGCAAATTTTCTCTTCTTGGGCTCCCAGATTACCCCGGAAGGAGACTGCAGCCATGAAATTAGGAGACGCTTGCTTCTGGGAAAGAGAGCCATGGCTAGCCTTGAACGCCTGGTAAAGAGCAGAGACATTACACTGCCAACCAAGATCCGTATAACTCGTGCTATGGTCTTTCTAGTTGTGATATATGGATGCGAGAGTTGGACTGTGTATAAGGCTGACCGCCGAAGAATTGACGCGTTTGAATTGTGGTGCTGGCGGAGACTTGAGAGTTCCTTGGACGGCCAGAAGATCAAATCAGTCGATATTGTCAACCATAAATCCTTACTGCCCATCGGAGGGTCAAATTCTAAAGTTAAAGCTCAGCTACTTTGGTCATCTGATGAGAAGAGAGGAGTCGCTGGAGAAAGATTTGATGTTGGGAAAGGTTAAGGATCACCAGAGAAGGGGTAGGCAGTGAAAGCGATGGTTAGATGGCATCCTCGAGGCGCTGCAGATGAAGTTATGTGATGTTATGAAGATAGCGAGAGACCGGAAAGCGTGGCGTGATACGGTCCATAGGGTCACGAAGAGTCGGACACGACTGAACGACTGAACTGAACCAGCTTAGAAAGCTTGAAGTGGGCAGGGGTGCAGCATGGCGTACGCATCGGCTGACAAACCACTTTTCTTCGTGCTTCAGGTCCTGCTGTCGTTCCTGTCGTATGGTGTTGTCAAGTGCGGCACCGTCATTGGGGACCTTCGTACTGAGGCCTGTAACTTTGGCAGCGTGCAAACGCTACACAAGGGGCGGAAGCCGTCGGAGAGCCACCAATCGCTGAAATGCATCCCGTCTTCATGCCATGACCATGGTCATGGCATGAACGAAGAGTCGGATACAACTGAGTGACTGAACTGAACTGAACTGAAAGCCAGTACAAAAAGCTATTTTCATCAACAATGAAAAATCTTTGGAACCGTATGTTGTTAAGGGAACTTTTATTTAATTTGTGGTAAGTATGATTGAAAGGTTATTATGTAACGATTTCAGCTTTGAAACATAATAGCTTTAGAGCTTGAAATAGAAAATTACATGCCGTCAGTGAAAGCTGATCCAATAAATTTTTGTTACGTAAGGTGCGGTACCATGAAGCTAATGCGTTGGGTTTATCAAATGTTCGGGTTTTTATTTGTGTTTATGTTGCATGCACCCTAACGTTAAGAGTCGCGCCAGGGTCACCTATGTGAATACTAGCAAGCAGTGTCATGTGCAACGAGACCAATCAGTGAGGTCTGAGCTATGAGATGGGCTTTGGTTGCCTTTGACATCGGGTAATTTAACCGAGACCCTCTTAAGTTATTGAATCTGACGCAGTAGGCATGATGAGGGCAAATTACGATGCTCATATGAAAGAGGCCAATTTTCACAAGAGCCTAGAAGGGCATGGGAAACTCTTTTTGTCTATATTTTTTTTTTTTTGGGGGGGGGGGGGACGGGATATTGTCAATGGAATGTCTTGAATTTGCCCTCGATCCGAACCTAGGATTTCGTACGTTGCGCATGATATTCACCCAAATTTGGTATATGAGCGGCCAAGGCTTAGGGAGATTAGGAACCAATTTAGATACAGCTTGACACTTATGATGAGAACAAAATTACTTGTCCATATTGCGCGTTGGCCACAGTCCTAAACGTTTTTTCTTCATTCTCTGGAGGTATTCTCTCTATGTAAACGCTTCTCGAATCAGAGAACACAACTGCGTTCAAAGGATTACATTTAGCACAGCAGCTACAAATAAAACAACTTAAGTTTTCATCCCATATATTGGTTATTAAGTAGCCTTCGAGAGTTTTGGGCATAGGTTTTTTTATTCACCGAAAATTTTGTATTTTATTGTTTCAACCGGTGTGTTGCTTACTTTCCAAGAAAAATGATTCTTTTCAGGCAGAACGTGCAGTGTTCTGATTACAATTCCTTGCTTCCATAAATAGATATCAAACTAAATGATGGGCAAAAACTGCTTATCGAAGTTGGCAAACCTTCTTCTTATTCATTATACTAATTTTTTATTGTGCGCCACTATGCACAGCATGTAATTGTTGCACAGAAAGCCTGTCACCCGTTGAAAACTAAATGGAATATTAGGTAAAACGTAATCTGCCCCTTTAAATATATTACGCGCCTGTCTTAGTCGTTATACCATTTGCGGCTTTCCTCGCGAACCCTCATTGGTGGGAATAAAGCTTACGGCTCGGGTAATCAATTATCTCTTATTATTTTCGTCTAATATCATAATGCGTACTCACTATCATGTAGTCGTAAGCTGCTCTATTATATGATAGACCACACGTCACAGATAAAAGGCTTCACTTTAACCTTAAGTACAAGCTTCTCTATGGGGCCCAAGACTAACGCTGGAATTAGGGTTGATTCCTATCTGCACTTCTCGTCTCAAAGAAACAAGCATAGTATGTAGCTCTAGGGGTATCATATGCTATCGAGACATCATACAGACCTCCTACCAATCCGCGTCCAGTTACGTTACCTATCATCTATCTTCTGTCAAAGCCATGGTCGTGTTTTTCGCCCACTTCGTAAACATCACCGCCGACAAATTCAAATTTTCTATGAAACGGGGCCTCTAGCTATTGTAATTACACGTTTTTTCAGCTTTATCCTAATTTCAGATCAAATATTTTTTATGTACAAAGGTATTCGAAAACGGTTATCGTCGCCTTGTATAGTGCTAAATCCGTGTTTTGAGGTTACGTGTGAGAAGTGTACTTTTGTAAATTTTCCTTCAGTTAAGCCACTTTAAGAAGAACAAACCTTTAGAGGAGCATACAATTTTAGTTACTTCAGATCCCCACGGGAACGAGTAGCAGACGGCAATAAATTCTTCGAAGCTCCTTGCACTTTTTTTCACATAAAGAGTAATTAGGCGTAATAACGCTAAAGAAAATCGTCTGGTATGTTTGATGCCTCTCTACATATCACAGTTGGCAGGGAGCGAAGTGGGCAATAGTGAAATCATCTCCAAGTTTAGGGGAGATATGAAACGCAATAGGCAGAAGAGAGAGAGAGGAAAGGATGAAAGAGAAGGTCTAGTATATATTCACGCGCAGGCCTAGGGGCGATAAGATTGTACAAAACATAAAGAATTTAGAGACATCTATAAGCACCGTTGACTAAATCAAAGCTAGAATTAAAAAGGAGTACAGTTGCTCTCATCGACTGCGTTACTCCGGTTGATTGTCATATGCTTTAAGAATGAAATGCGCTTAGCTCCTGTTTTCAGCGTTGTCGGCAGCCATGTGATGACACCTAGCCGGCATCGAGAATGGCCATCCGTGCACCGATCCTCTTTCATCCGTGCACCAGAAACTAAAATAGTTTCGCAAAACCAATGCATACAGGTTAATTTGTTCGGGCTGCTTCTCCTTCCACCTCGTGGTAAAGACAGCATATTACCTTTGCAAGCAATCCTATTTCATGTCAGGCGTAGCGATGTTTACCCTTCACCGCGGTTCACCGAACCTGTGGCCTTGTGGTAGAGCATCCGCCTCGCATTCCGGAGATACCTGATTCGATTCCCGGCGCCGGGTACGCACCGGTTTCTAATGGATGCAAGGTTTTCCCCGACCTGGTGCTCGGCTCTTCTGGAGTGAAATGCTTCGTAAAAAGGGCCACGTAATAGGCTTCTGCCGTGCGAGGCGGACTTATTGTTGTTCGATGGCGGAACGGATCACAAACCCATCGGCGCAACTATGTGGTACCTATGACCCTTTTCCTTGGCAGTGACACGTGCTTTGTTCCGCCCTTTTATGTGGCCCTTTTTTTCTGTCCAATCGGCGCAAATATTTGTGACCTATGACCCCTAGCCCAAGCATTTCATCACATAGAGCCGAGCACCATGCCGGGGGAAAGCTTGTACACATTGAAACCCGGTGGGTACCAGCGGCATCAGGGATCGAACCTAATACCTCCCGAATGCTCTACCACAAGGCGATTGCGTCCGAGCTTGCACTCTAAGCCGCGAACTTACTATCGTTCCTTATCCCAAGGATTTGCCATGCAATAGAAGGGCATTGTGGCTATATGACTGGGGAAGCCTTCCGCCCTGGCGGTATTCCGGCTCTATGGATTCAGCGTTCTGGGTAGCGACCAGAGGAGAGAAAAGAAGGACAATGGCCGGTGCGACACAGCGTTGACATTGGAAAGCTAATTTGTGCCCTTGAAAATAATGCATAGCTACCCGTCTAGCTACACAACACAAATGTTTTGCATAGAACGAGAAGACTGCCAAAGAAAGGCTTCTGACTCGGGAAATTTGGTGCAATTCCTGCAGAGATTTCCCCGCTCCAATAATGGAGGCTGCAAACTCTCGTGCATGCTGCGTTTTAGGACAAGACATACCACGACATCTTCCGCAAGAGGCAGAGAGATCATGCAGTATTTACTGGTTGCATCGCTGTCGGAAACCAGAAGATGGGCGTTCGTGCCCGGCGGGTCCTCCTGTCTGCGCCGCATACTATCGGCCAGCTATCACCAGGAATTTGCCGAGAGACTCTTGGCGCAAGTTTTGGAGCAGGTGCGGGGACCCGGAGGGGGGGAGGGGCAATCTTAGAGCAGGTCCGGGGACCAATTCTGGAGTTGCGCAGATATAAGGCTTGTTGCCAATGGGCGTCCAATATCTCCCAACCAGCCGATACTTCCCGACCCCAAACACCTACCATGATGAGTATCGGCAAAGGGATCCTGCCATTTTCAGTGGTACGAATCAACACGATGTGGAGGCTGGCTGTCCTTCTGTGACCGGTTGAACGCTCAAAACGGCAGGGACAACAGCATAAAGCTAACAAATGTGATGGTCTGCTTGACTGATGTTGCCAACCCCTGGTTCAAAAACCACAAATCGGACCTCACCACATGGCCCCTTAATACCTTCATTGACATCGTTTGCTTTCCAGCCATGCGCAAAGTTTGCGCTGAGCAGCGTCTTCGCGGCCGCTCCCAGCAGGTAGCTGGAAGCTTCAAGAGTTACATGCAAGACATCCTCGACCTGTGCAGGCGCATTAATGTGTCCATGACAAACGCTGACCGCATTAAGATTGAACTCATGCCCATTGAGAATGATGAACTCAGAAGTGTCTTCTGGTGGGCTAGCTGGTGTAAATAATTCATTTTCCAAAACTGCGCGAATAAAACAAGGATAGAGCTCTAAACGCAGGAACACACATAAAGCATACTGCGCTATGTGTTTTTAATCTGTTTCTCGTCCTGTTCTTGTTTTATTAGCGCTTTATGTGTGTTCCTGTGTTTTGAGCTCTGTCCTTGTTTTATTTGCGCAGTTTTGGAAAATGAACAATGAATTCTACATGCTTGTTGCTGCGAGCCCACACCCGTCAGCAAAATTAACAAAGTGTGTTAGTGTTATGACGACCTGCGCAGACAATGTGTTTTCACTCCTGTTCGCCGACTCACCAGCCTCGGCATGACGACTAAAGGCACCAGTCTGGTAGTCGTCCACACGAAGCAGCTTACCAATGAGGAGGCCGCCTGCAGCTGTCGCCGCTTCCCGCTTCCCGCTTCCCTCTGCCCAAAGCCCGCCATTATATCTCTCACAGAACATCCAGCCCATGATCTTGGAGCAAGTGCCCGAGGGCATGCAATTAGTCTACCGGCCGCCTGCCGCTGCTGCGCCGCTTACTTACGCTAAAACTCCACTCAAGCCATGGACAGTGTTCATTTTCCAGCTCCCGCTCAGGTTATCTCCGCTTTTGCTGTCCAGCAACGCCCCAAAGTTTCGACCATGGCGAAAACAAGAAAACCTGCCTGTATGCTGCGCCTGCGGCTTCGCTGGGTATGTGATGCATCACTGCTGCCGCCGCGTCCTATCCACTGTTGACGAAACCGAACATCCAGCGCACTGTTACGAGTCCGCTGCATGTTTTCTTGCTTCGCGCCGCTAATTCACAGCTCATCGAGCCTGAGGCAGTCTAGGCTGCTAATGTTACTTTTCAGCGTGCTCTCTAGGCAAATGAATTACTGCACTTTCGCCATGCTTTCATGTCGTGTTCTTGGAGTGGAATGTTTTACCGGCATATTAGGCCGTCATCGGCAATGCTAGTGCTTCAGTAGGGCTTTTTCTCATCAATGGTGAGACGCCTGTCTATATCCTAAGAGCCGTTTCACATACTGCGACTGGAACGAAAATGTTTGGTAGAGTCGGTGATGCCGCATCGCGATTTTTGCCCAGTGATTTCACAAGCAGCGAACCGCCATGCGAATGCGGTCAGAGGCCTCCGATGTGCGGGCATCAGTTTTTCCGCGCCCTCTTCCCTGTTATGTAGTTCTGAGAGGCCGGCAGAAGCATCCTCAGGTGAGAGGGACAATGGGAAAGAGGAGAGCGCGACGGCGGAACCAGCCGCGAAGCTCGGCACTCAACTGACGTTACGCCATGATTGTTTCTTATTGATCGGTCGCAGAACGGCCACAGTAACACTGAGTCTGAGTTTCCACTGGACGGAAGCCGATCTCAAGCCGTCTGCGGATCGCGCGAAGGGCTCCCTCCGTCGCAGACAGTAGAAAATCGTTGCGACGCGCGGCGAGAATCTCCGCATGTGAAACGGCCCTAAGATGGGCGTCAAACGATTACTGACGATTTTGCGATCACTCCGTGTCTGCTCTGCTGCTCTATTTCTGCGACTCTCCAATCGACCTTTTATCTTCAAGCCATTCGAAAAATTCACACAGTACTCCTGCCCACCCCTGTTTGCCATACTTGCTGATAAAACTGTCTGCAGCACAAGAGTAGCCATCAACCTTTTCAATTACCCCTCTCTTTTTCTGCCTAACAACTGTCAGGAAAACGTCCAGCATTTCACCTCAAAGGTCGACTGCAACAACAACGACGACGCTTGATGCGCTGTGGTTCCTGTGCTTACCTCTGCATCTAATTATCTATACCGCGTTGATGTCTTCGTCAGCTGCATTGATAACACAGTCACGAAGACTGAACATACCCCGCTTCTAGCCCAACTTCATCGGATCCTTTCCTCTTCTGACATGTTGCATCATCGGTTTGGTCAGAGACAGAAGTTATCCATCGGACCGGTATTGGCCTCATTCATTGCTGCTCCAACGGCAGTACCGAGTATCTGCAACCAAACAGCTTATAACTGGCATGCCATACATTTTGAAGCTTGTGTGGCTTAAATCAACCATCTCAAAGTGCCAGGGCCTCCACCGTCCGTCTTGTCAGAAAAATATAAGGCTCAATCCCCTTTCGGCTAGGGTATTGGCGCCTTAAAAAAATCACCCCAAGGACGTCTGTCACTTGCCCTTAATTGACGACCACTTGACTGTTTAAGGGCGCAAAATTATTGTCATCGTTAGACCTCCTTACCGAATACTGGCAAGTCCCACTAGCCGACGATGACCGTACCAAGGATACTTTCGTGATGCCCGATGAACAGAATAGATTCGACGTCACGCCGTTCGGACTGCGTAAAGCTGGAACTTTTCAGCGCATGATGGATACCATATTACGCCTCAAGTGAAACCCAGCTTGTGCTACATGTGTGACATTATTGTTCCCTTGCCGAATTTCCTTGTGCATCTCGTCCGACTTAGACACTATGGAAGCACCTACTCCAGCTGGCCTCAAACTGAATTAAAATAAACGTCTTAGCACACGCCTTTCGACGATGTTGTGTCTAAGGAAGGTGTGCTTAACGACCCAGATAAACTTAGTGCTATTGTTGCGTTCCCCGAACCCAGTTTTGTACCCGATGTTACCATCGCAATCTACAGAGGTGTCAGCAGCACATGCAAGTATTGGTGCGGTCCTAGCGCAATGGAAACTCTGGTGTGTTGAATATGTCGTAGGATACGCGAGCCTCGAGTTGATCAAACCGATGTTGAACTTATTACGGAAGAATGCTCAGCCATCTTCTGGTTCAATGATTCTCAGCCATAAGTGTGTTCGTGACGTCTTTTATAACAGAGAAGTGGTGAGAACCAGCTGAGAGTGAGGAAGGGGCGATTTTCAGCTACCATCTTGTACGGTCTGCTACCGAAAATCCGGGAGCAGGTTGCGTCAGAGTTAAACAGGCCTATAAAACACGCACTGATAAGCCAGATCGCTACCGTCTCCAGAGGACAAAGGCAAGAGGCAACGCGTCGGCGCCAGTGGGAATGCCGCTAGAAGAGACTTGACCACTCCTAATACCACCCCATTCGCTCGTCGGACACCCGACGCGTCCAGTATTGATCTTTCTTGCAGTTGGGCAGTCCTAGCTCCAGGTCAATCGATGCCGGTATCAACAATCGACATAGAATCTCTGTGCTTCGCATTCGTGAGCTTTCTGTTTCACACCCCTCTCGCACATATTTGGCTTCGGGAAAATAAAGTCCGCTTTGAAGCTCCGTGCTTTTAACCCCGCTGAATTATGTCTATCCTTGCCGTAGATATCGCGCGTTCTTCCTTATTTTGTGGGCATGGGTTTCATGAACCCTCAAAATTGCTTCCCGGACCTAATGGAGTCCGCAGACCCCCATTTGAGAAACATTGTTATGGGCGATAGAAAAAGCTCGGCCTTGCCTTACGTGCACGACGGATAATTCGAAGACTTTAAGGACCACCATTCCTTATGTTGGCTGTCCTGTCTTAAAGGCAGCACTGACGGCCTCACTCACTGCAAATTAGGTATTCAATATTAGGGTATTCGTATTAAGTATCGCTTTCCAAGAAAGCAAAATGATTTTGACTCTTTTACTCTCTTCTTTATGCCCGTTGAGTCATCGTGATTAGTCTGTAGACTGCGCTTCCTTTTCTTTGACCAATGTAGAAATAGCGCAGCCTCAAGATCCATGGATCCCGTCATTGCTTGGGTTTATTCCGGACCTTTCCGACATTTTGATGCCTCGTGGAATTCGCTGCCAGGGCGTTCACTCCACTATTCCTGATGGGCTCTTATACAACCGATTTTCTCTCGCTTATAGGCGCGAACAGCTGCTTTCTATTCTCAAGCTCTTTGTGGGTACCCATCTCGCACCGCCCCCTTTAAAGTCGGCTTTAAACTGACGTCGCTTAAGTAGTTCCTTTGTCACGAGATAGCGCCTGCATCAAGGCAACTCGAGCAATACCAACGGCTACTTTGCTGTGCATGCAGGGATGGGGGAAGAGGGATGCTTCGCCATCTGTATCTCTAACCAGCGAGCGCATCCCCATAAGATCCGCTCTCGGAGGCAAGGCGCCTGCTCGCCCTCAATGGCCTCGGAGTTTGTTCCCTGTCATAGAGTGGGCGAACATTCGCCGGGGGCATGTTTCACTACTATCTGGTGTTGTTGTTACTGCAGTAATAATTGCCTTTTTGTATCAGCCCGCGCTGTCGCTCTGTTCCCAAGAGCACGTCCCGCTATGGTCGGCGGGCGCTCGGTAATGCGCGTGGTCACAGGGTTGGGTCTGGCGGTTCGGACTGTCAGCCGCTCTCACGGCTCTACCCATTATTACAACTCAACATCTTAAAACCCATCTTCGGGCATGCTTGTGAAATATATGATGGCTGTTCGATTCAAGGGATGTCCTTTCTCCATACATCACAAGTTTTAGGCATGGAATGATTTTTAATCGCTAGGCACTGCGGTATGCTTTCTTCAGTGCAAGGTGAATTCCGTTGTAACAGGTTTCATGTTTTCAATAGATCTATCGTATTTTTTCATTCTTTTTTAATGTGTGATGTTCTGATAACTACTTAACCCACATTAAGATAGAGGAAGGCCTAGCGGCCACGAAGCGAGTATGGAAGCGAGGTGTGTAGTCAAAGGTTTTTTGCACATATCTCTTCTGTGTCTTGCTATTCCGGCAATCGCGGCTCTGAAGGCCCGCCAGTTTGGTGTCACTTGTGCCTCCACGGGCTTGCTGGCAGTGCTGCTCGGCGCTAGGCGTTCGGACACCGTCTCATACGGTCGGCACCACCCGCAAATCTGCTTGATGTAGTGAGTCGTGTAGGACCATTTTACCGAGCAGATATGTCTCCTCGCGGTTCTGTGCAAGCAACAATTCAGTCTCTTTATTTTTATGGCGGTTCTTCTCATTGTCGTTTTTAGATCCAAGATTTTTTGTAGGTGCCTGCACCCTCTCAGAAGAAGCAGGACCGACAGGGCTGTGGTGTTACATTGAGGAAGCACATTACAATCCGAATGCTTTATTCATAGCCTCTCATGAACCGAATAGCCTCGTTAAACTGTACAAAAGACTTTGTTCACTTGAACTGCAATATACAGGTATACGAGACATTTCCCTAGCACCTTTTGTATGAGAAACGAGGCCTATAAGGATGCCGTTGCCCCTCCTCACAGTAAAGGCTGTTTCATCGCAGCCACTTGGGCTTTCTGGACTTTGCAGACTACACCTTTGTCAACTGCTGTGATGGAGCCACCTGTAGACAGTTATACGCAGATATCTGTGGCAGCCGGGGTTCGACTGGTCAGCATTCACTTCTAGCTCCTCTTGCCCTGGCGAGAAGGCGAAGCGTGCTTCCTAGCATTCAAAAACTACAAAACCCAAGTGCGCTGCTTTCAGAGGCTCTCATGGGCTGTGTGGACACGTGGTCCACTCGATGTCGGTCCCTAGTACTGCGCCGTACAAGCACCTTGCTTGGTTGGTTATCCTACATGGCATCTCGCTCTGCCTGAATCTTCCTTTCAGACATTTCTCAACCCTGCCTCGCTATCTACAAGCCTGCAGACATTGTTGTTCACGCGAAGTGCCGGCCACTGTACAGGGACCTTCACGCCATCTTCTCTGTACAGCGGAAACCTGTTTGGGCGCTATCGGCGCCACATATGTTGCAAGTTCTGCCTCAAGTTCTTGAAGACATCTCCGTACCATTTACTTAAAGACATATGGACCAGTTTAAGGTTGGGGGATGTGGGGCCAATTTCGTATCATTATTTCAAAGTCGGCTTTCCCGTGCCGCGCCGCGGAAGTTACTCTCATGGGATGGCGCTAGCATCAAGGCAGCACGAGTGCCACTGATGGCTTCGTTACTGCGCACGTACTGGGAACACGCGGTTTCGACATTTGGAGCTCATTGCGAGTGGATGCATCCCTACGAGGTCCGCTCTTTCCCGCGAGACTTCGTTTGGTGGGAAAATTTACCGCTTACTCCCGCTGTCCGGAATTGGGGTTTATTCCTTGGCTCAGAGCGGGCAAATATTCGTCCAAAACGTTGCTGGTGAGAGGAGGACGTATATTCATTGTTTTGTTGGTAGCAGCCTTGGCTTTTATTACAGCAATAAATGCATTTTTGTCAGTACGTGTTAGACACTACCCGCCCAGATCGGCGTGTTCTGGGAAGCGCGCGTGATCAAAGGGGGGGGGGGGGGGGGGGGGTTTGGACTGTCAGCCACGAACGAGCATGGAAACCGCATATATTCCATTATTGCGACACCACAACGTGCGCTCTGAAACCCGCATTCATTCCACAATTACAACTGGCGCGGATGTTGCACCCTACGCCTGCAAGTTCGTCTGCTCGTGCCCTGGAGAACAATACGCAAAACCAGCCATTGTCATTAGACCTGAATTATGCAACCTCTCCCTGACTTATCCGGCTTTTGGCTGGCGCGGCTTTAACCCCTACAGCCCGCTTCCCTACACTCTAGCCGGAATTGCTGAGTGATCGCAGCGGGGATAATGTTACCTGTTAGGGCCGAAACCGCCACCTCCCTGCTACGGCTAGCGGTGTTGCCGCCTTCGTCATAAAACAATTCTTCGCCACGGGGAGCCGCGAGATCTGCTGAGTCACCGCAGACATGTTTATACCTCAAATAGCTTGGTACCTCCTGGAGCAGTGTAATATTACTCATTTCGCTGCTACGGCCTAATACCTCTAGATTAATGGTCTCACCGAACGTTTTAGTCGGACACAGTGCTGTCAATATACGTGGCTAAAGGTCATTTCAACTGCGACACATTGCTATCCCTCGTCACATATGCTCGCAATTTTTGTAAGGTGCAGACGTGAGCCAGCTTCTCCCCTTGGAACAATATTTCCTTACCGGCCTGATGCTTCTGAATTCACCACCGTATCAAAAACCTCAGGACCGGTACACGCTCGGGTGCACCGGTAGCTCACCCGATCGTTCACGTCCGCCGCATAAGGGTGACAGGGACATCGTTTTGAAATCGCTTATACAACCGTCACCTTCCTTGAACTACCCTTTGTTTGGTTCTCTGTGCCTTCTCTTTGACCTAGTCTCTGCTCTAAGCGACCGCTGAAGTACGATAGAACCCACAACGTCTTAATATACATTCTTCCATCAACTACATCGTGGAGCTCGTAACAACCTCTCAAGACATCCGACGACGTGAGCATGAGACTTTCAATGTTCTTTGTTTGAAGCAATACTATGGCTCACTCATTCTGTCTCCATAAGTCGCTAGGAAGACTCCACCTTCTCCAGAAGCGGACTGTGAATGTGACCAAGCTGCAGTGCGCGGCACGAGACATGAGTGCTGGCTATGCAAGCCCTGATTTGCAAGTTGTTCTCTTGACCTAGCCTTCATATTTGTGCCTCCCTACAGTAAAGTTTGTTACGAAAGCCATTTCACAAACTCTGTCGAAAACCTATTCATGCCAGCATCCGCGCTATTAGTCACGTTGCCCCAAAGTAGGAACAATGGTCACGAATTCATTTAGACGATGCTAGAGACGCCCTTTCCTGGAATGTTTTCTAGTTCTGAAGCTGCTGTGGCCGCCATGAAAAGCTGCGGTTCAATACCAATTTTATGCTTTTTAACATAATACATGTACCATAAGCACTTAACTCACCGTTTGGTTGCAATAATTGAGATTGAAGTTTGGTTCAGTTGTAGTTTTAGTAGGTTCTGTGTTCACATTTACATTTGTTTCAGTTGTAGTAGTTTCGGAGCTTGCCGTAAATTGTTGCCAACATATGCAGAAAATGCTGAAAAAATAGCCCGTCGTCATGTGTATTTATTATATGGAGTGGACGATGGTGTTTTAAACTGTAAATGCTTCTGTGAGCATTATGCCCAATGTGATGGCGATTGAAATAGTGTGTAGTGTGAAATGTATTGCACTATGCTTCAAATAAAAAAACATGATCACTATTTTTGCGGGTAGGCGCAAAAGGCCGAGGACGCATTGTTTATATATGAAACTATATATCGTCTATCTGGCATACTCACGGAAGAAGCAGGCGTAAAATTATCAGAGTAAAATTACCACGCGAACGCGTGACCGGCTCCCTTCAATGGCTTCTTTTAGAGTTCTTTATTATGCTCACCTATCACCGGCATCTGCTTTACTATTTATCAATTCACTAGGGATAAAAGTTTTGTCGCTAAAAATTCCCACATGCTCATTAGCATAAAGCCATACGCCACCACTTTATGTGAAAAAGAACTTGCCATCGATTAAATCTCTGATTTAAACAAGCCGCATGAAACTCTGCATGTTGCATACGGGCATATCTGATTCAGGCTTTAAATGTCGAGGGTTTGTATGTCAAATTGCCTTAATTTTTTAACACAATCAGATCCCTACTTACATTTGTTAATGGCGTTTGCGACATGTAGTGTTCCTGTTATTGTGTATAATTTTGTAGTGCATTTAAAGCAACAGCTCAACTCCGACACCAAACGTTTTCTAATCTGATTTTTTTTTAAACAGCTGATCAGTAGCCTTATTGTTGCAGCATAAAATTTTTATTATAGTTTATAGTTTGTCTATTCAGCCGCTTTTACTACAGCTCATTGTATTAAAGTGAGCCGCTTCATGCTTTCTCTAGTCACTCAGTTACTTTGCTGAGGTTTGCTGTAATGCTCTATATGCATTTTTTTTTTTTGCAGTGTTGCGCGCTGTTGTGCACTGTATAGGAAACTGTGACACCTTCAGGCCCAACTGCTTTTTGTCACAGCTCCTTCTTTCATTCTTGAAGAGAAATAAAGAATTGAAGTAAAGAGACAATGAATTATTAGGCGATAGATTTTTCTATTCATAAATAAACCCGCGACAAAGCCGTTTTTGTACCTTTAAGGTGCATGGGATACAACTCAGGATTCCAAATAGTCTTCTACCTTTTCGTCATGCTGCCAAAAATGATGTACCGCAGTTTTAAACAAACTTGATAGTTGTCTAAAGATGAAATTCTCTTAACCTATGTTGAAAGGATGTTTTTCAATCGAAACCCTACTGATGCTTCACAAGGGAACATGAATGGCGGCTACAGCTTCAATACACATTATCTATGTATTAATTACATTTTAAAGCACCAGATGCATTATAGAAACATTGTGAGTCAGGATGCTGTATGGCAACAATTTGGAGGAACACTTGACTTCCTCCTTTAAGGGTATAACGAGACAGCTGTAGCAGTTCATTTATGCCATGTCAAAGTTGCCTTGCGGATTGGTGGTGGCCTACATATATTTGGCTACCTCCTTATTAGAAATTCTTTAATTTGGTCATATCTTCCAATGCTCTTCATCATACAGACGTATGTGAAAAGCCAGCCGACATAGAAACAACGCCCCGCTTAACCAAGCTATATTAACGTGCCATTTGACTTGAAAGTAGCTTCCCTGACTGAGAATGTAAATATCCTGGAAGGCTGATCCTGAATTCACCTTCCCATCTCAAGGGAAGGGAGAAATATGTGTAGGCGTGATATGTCAAGTTATCCATGTCTGGTGGTCATGTGGTCATGCAAAGTCTGGCAACCTTATGACCATTGAGTGCTCGGCCATGCAAACCACCAGCTATCACCTGCCAGAGCGATGTGCATGATTTTTTCGCTCGCGACACTAACGCTGAATACGGATGTTCTGGATAAGGAGCCCTTGAATTCCGCAGCGCTAAAACGGAGATGTACTTGCATCTGTTAAAATTACAATGCTGCTTATAGCGCATTTGCTAGGAGAAGGAGGGTAAGGAGGAGGAAAGTCAGGGAGGCTAACCGGCAAAAGAAACTGGTTTGCTACCCTGCACAGGGGGAACGGGTGAGTGGCTATAAATGTAATGGGTAAGAGAGGAATGGCTGAAATCAGTATAGTCACATCACAGCATATCACATCACATCACGTCACAGTCATATCACGTCACATTACAGCAAAATAGATTCATGCTAACGCTTGCGCATGAGATCTTACGAACGTCAGGTATGTTACACTTACTTATTCGCCAGTCCCCATCAGGTGAAATGCCAACACACACGTTTAGCATAATAAATGCCAAGTCAACACATTCGGTAAGAGTGTATAGGCTGAAATTGTATTTTGTTTGACAATTTACGCCAATAATTTATTTAAGCAATAGAACATCATTTTCATAAATGCACAATAAATGCCCTAGGTGCGAGCGTATAATGCAACCCTTTTTGTTTCCCGCAGAATGCCCATTATTGACAAGCCTCTACTTACAGCGCCTGCAGCACGATTACTCCAAAAAAGTGTGTTGAAAAGCAATGTGTGAGCCCATTGTAGCGAATGACTCGTCTACACCGCCTTCAGTGTGTATATACACAAGGAATGGCCCTTATAGACCCCGTGGCGGAGTGTCCTTCCTTTCACTTTCCCAGCAACTCTTGGCCTTCCTCTTTTTCCAATGGCACACTACAAATTCTTCAGTGTACGTCACATGAAGTATCTGCTCTTCATAAGAAAAACATTTACTTGGCTAAAAAAGAGTCTCTGACGTTGATTGTTTACATCTTTAACCTATTTGCGCGTCACAATTCGACGCAAATAAGTTATATGGCTGAAAGCGTTTTTGACCTGCCAAGTGTTATTATTGTTTACAAAGGTTCAGAGAACCTCCCGCTAGCATCAGCTGCATCATGTACTAAACAATTTGGTGACGACAGGTAAGAGGGTCTTTATAAAGGAATGCCAGAACACTAATAGCTTCAAGTTATGAATGTAAGTCACGATTACCCGTAATGCTTGTACACATTTCGCATCTTAGAGCACATTGCTAGTAACGTTCTGGGCAATGCTGCATCGTACAACGGATGTGTCATGCGTCCTGATATATTGTTACGGTGTAATAAGAAGGGGTGTTTACTTACAGTGCTGATGTACCTGGACAGGATGAAGCCTACTAGCGCCCAGAAACCAACGCTTCTTCCTCCTCTTCTGCCACATCATCACAATCCTTCATCGTCGTCAGTAGCGTGACATTTCCCCCCTACTCAGACGAAGCCCTCTGGGCGTGTTCGTGAGTCGTGCGAGGATGACACGGCTTCAAGCGGGCAACATGACATAGTTCGGTTTTGGCAGACCGGCGACCCGATGCTGTCAGGCGGGCTATTGCATAAGTTAAATCACTGATGCGTTTCACAACCACATATCGGCCGTCATAGTGGGCCAAGAGTTTTTGATGTAGGCCATGGCGCCGAATTGGACGCCATAGCCAGACTAAATCACCTACAGAGTACATGACCCGCCGGTGACTGGCATCGTGTCGCACTTTAGAACGTTCTTGTGAAGCACAAGACCATAATCGGGCGATTCTCCGAGTTTCTTCGGCAAGACAGACGGTCTCAGCAAGGCAGGGGTCTTCACGGCTTGTGAAGGGCAGGATAGTATCCATGGAGTAGCGTGGTGGTCTGGCATAGAGCAGGAAAAATGGACTGTACCCAGTCGTCTCATGCGTGGCGGTATTAAACGCATACGTGATGAAGGGCAGTATGGTGTCCCAGTTCTTATGCCCTGCGTACACATACATGGCTAGCATGTTGATAAGCGTTCTGTGGATGATCTCAGTCAAGCCATTTGTCTGGGGATGGCATGGCGTCGAATGTCGGAAAGTTACGGCGCATAAACGCATGAGTTCTTCAACATCAGCAGTGAATTGTGGGCCCGAGCAGTGATGACAATTCGTGGCGGCCCGTGTCGTAAGATGACTGAGTGCAGCAAGAAAAGCGACACCTGATGCGCCGTAACAAATGGAAGAGCGGCGATTTCACAGTAACGTGTGAGATAGTCCACGCAGATCACGATCTAGCGAATTCCATGGAGTTCGGAAACGGACCTACGAGGTCAATGTCTACTTGATCAAACGGAGCTGACGGGGTCTTCACAGGGTGCAGCAAGCCAGATGGAGTTGCAGTTGGACGTTTGTGGCGTTGACATTGCTTGCAACTGGCAACGTACTGTTCAATAGTAGACGCATTCTGGGCCAGTAAAATCTTTCTTGAGCACGGTGGAGTGTTCGAACCGATCCCAAATGCCTAGAAGTTGGATCATCATGCATAACACGCAATGCGTCCGTGCACAGCGTCTTGGGAACTACGAGTAGGTATCGCTGGCCGACAGGCGAATAACTCTTTTTCCATAGGAGGCCATCTGGCATACAAAAACGGCTTGTAGGTACGCTGCCTTGGGCAGGGGCAAAGAGAGGCTGAAGACTGCTATCATCTTGCTGTTCCGTTTTGAAAACATTCGTGTCGCTGAACGCTGGCTAGAGGGTCGATATATAATTGTCGAAATCGTCGATTTCAGATCCAGTAGTGGCTATTGGCATCCTAGAAAGACAATCTGCTTCTGCACGGCCTGCCGCTTTTGTACACCACGGCAAAGTCATATTCCTGTACCCGGAGGGCCCAGCGTGCGAGGCGACCACATGGGTCTCGAAGGTTCCGCAGCCAACATAGTGAATGATGGTCAGTTACGATAGTAAACGAACGTCCGTACAAATATGAACGGAAACGCTTCACAGCGAAAACTACAGCCAGGCATTTCTGTTCGGTGACTGTGTAGTTTCGCTCCGGCTTGCTCAGGGTACGACTTGCGAACTCGGTAACATGCTCTCGTTCATCGTGCCGCTGGACAAGGACTGCACCGAGACCGATTCAACTAGCGTCCGTGTGAACTTCTGTAATTGCAGAGGATCGAAGTGACGTAGGATGGGTTTCGATAATAAAAGAAAGTTCAGTTGACGGAATGACGCGTCGCAGTGTGGTGTCCAGTCAAGAGTAGAGTTTTTGTGGAGAAAGCACGTCAATGGGTAAGCAACGTCAGCAAAAAGATGTATAAAGCGTCTAAAATACGAACACAACCCTAGAAAACTGCGCAACTCCTTCACTGTCTTCGGGGGTTTAAGACTCAACAGCGGCGGTTTTCTGGGGATCCGGCATTACACCATCACCGTTGACAAGATGTCCTAGCACCAGTGCTTGGCGCTTTCCAAAGCGGCACTTTTTCGAGTTTAGAATTAGGGCGGCGTTGTGCAGACAATTCAAGACACGCACTAGACGGGCATTGTGTTCTTGAAAGGACTTCCCAAATATGATGACATCGTCCAGATAGCAGAGGCAAATCTCCCATTTTAAGCCGCGCAAAGCTGTGTCCATAAAGCGTTCAAGTGTGGCTGGCGCATTACACAGCCCGAATGGCATAACATTAATCTCATAAAGGCCATCTGGCGTTACGAAGGCTGCTTTTTTTCTTATCCGCAGGGTCCATTGGCATTTGCCAGTAGCCTGGTCTGCGATCAAGACAAGAAAAATAGGACGCACCAGAGAGGCAGCCGAGGGAATCGTCTATGCGAGGAAGAGGATAGACGTCCTTTTTCGTAACAGAATTTAGACGCCGATAATCGACACAGAATCGCCACGAACCGTCTTTCTTGCGTACAAGAATAACAGGGGCAGCCCAGGGGCTAGATGACTCCTCTATCACCTGCTTCTGTATCATGTCCTCCACTTGCTCATGAGTGACTTTGCGCTCAGATGGGGACAAGCGATATGGTTTTTGACGAATGGGACGAGCTGAAGTAGTGTCAATAGTATGATGGGTCCGATGTCTAAGGCGAGAGATTGGTCCATCTGTTTGAGAAAAGGTAGAAGAGGCGAAAGAGGCGAAAAAGGTAGAAGAATATCCACAAGAGTACGGCGTTGAGGTGAGCTGAGATCGGCGCTGATCATGCGGAAGATCGAAGTTTCATCAGCAGGCAGAGGTACGGTGGCGCTCGCAGCATCTGTGCCCAAAGCCACGACTTGGGGCGCATCGGGTCCACAAGAGGCAAGCTTCAATCCCGTTGGTGAAACTGCGGACTCGGACGGTGGATTGATTGTCCATAACGAGGCACTACCGTGATGCACGGAGATCACACAGTGAGCGATAATAACATTTTTCTTCAGCCATGCTGATTGAACTGGGTGCACCACGGCCTGGAATGAAACCTGCTCAAGAAGTGGAACGGACACGGGGACGAACATAGCAGACAAGGGTGGAACTACTGTGTCTTCGGTAATACTAAAAACCGTTTATTCATTACGGCCACTTTCAAAAAGAGTCGGCAAATGCGAGCCATCAAAATGAACGTCTTGACTTCGCAGTCCACGGTAGCGCCACAAAACTTCAAGAAGTTCATTCCTAAAATGATGTCATGCCTAGAGTGGGGTAAGACTACGAATTGGGCTTGAAAAATTGCACCACCCACAGACCCTTGCACACTACACACACCCACTGGCCGCACTGCCTCTCCACTCACACCACAAAACGTGAAGGACGGTCATATTGAAACATCAGTTTGTGTCCCAACAAGCGCCTAAACTGATTACTCATCACAGACACAGTCGCACCCGTATCTACCAAAGCTAATGTACACACACCATAAATGAACACACGAATTTTGTTTTTGAGCATTGCAGCTGGAGAGATGTTGGCACACAGCATATTTCCAGCGGCCTCACCCTCATTGGTCGCGCTGATTAGTTTTCCTGATGGGGCGACATGGAGCGCTGCCGCGGCGATGAAGAACGCCACGCACGGAAGGCGGGTGGAGGAGTAACACTTCGATCAGATGCTGGAGAATGGTGGCGGAGATTCTCGTTCTGGATGTTGCGGTAGTACCCACGGGGAGTATTGGATTGCTGGAAAACGGGGCTGTATTGTCGATTGTTGGGTACTGCATGAGGCGCCGGGCGGTTATATCGTGGCGGGAACCTACTGCGGCAGTACCTGGCGATGTGACTTTCGACGCCGCAGCGGTAGCATGTCGGCGGAGAAGGTAGAAAATGCTGTTGTGAATAAGAGCAAGGCAAAGCAAGGTGCGTCAAGGATCTGGCTGAATGCTCATATTGCGCAGGAATCCTGGTAGATCGAATAGAAGATGAGGTGCAATTGAATCGCTTGTGGTGGTGAAGCCGGCCATCTAGAGGCCCTCTGGACAGAAGCCTCAGCAGATTCATGCAGGGGAAGCGTGTTGATCCGTAGAAGTTCTTCGCGCACGATTTGCCGGATAGTTGACGGAAGATCTAGTTGGGCATGGTCATCAAGACTGGCCACGGTAGGCACGTTGGCCAGCCGCCCAAATTTCGGCGCAATATGACGTGTTTTAAACGCTTGAAACGCGCGGATGTGTCCAATGACATCGGAGACAGTGTCAAAGTTGTCTTTGGCGATTAAGAAGTTGTACGCGTCCGCCGCGATACCCTTAAAAATGTGACTGACTTTGTCTTCCTCGGGCATCTTGGGATTGGCACATTTGCATAACTTGGGAATCTCTTCTGTGTAAGTTATACAGGTTTCATCGGGCAATTGACCTCTTTGAGCAAGGGTCTGCTCAGCCCGCTTTTTGCTAGGAACAGAGTCGCCAAAATGCAGTTTTAACTCGGTGGCGAACCGTTCCCAAGTCGTCACGTTGTCCTCGTTATTCTCAAACCATGTCATAGCCGTGTGAGTGAGAAAGAAAACGACGTTTGTTAGCATGGTAAGAGGGTACCACCGGTTATACCGACTAACTCGTTGATAATCAAGTAGCCACTTCTCACCGTCCTCACCTTCTCCGGCAAAAGGTCGTGGTTCCCGGTAAGGGTGGGACGGAATAGGGCTGGAGTGGGCAGGCAATGCCGCCAGCCTGGCTTGAACCGTCGCGGCTTGCACGGTTTTAGTCGGTGTGGTCCATGAGGGTAGTGAACGGTGGCAGTCCAGCGATGCGGCGACTACGTCGAAGCTCCAATTGGTCTTGCAGCGCTGTAGGCAGGGATCGTACGGAGCACCTTCCACTAAGTTGTTACGGTGTAATAAGAAGGGGTGTTTATTTACAGTGCTGATGTAGCGGGATAAGATGAAGCCTACTAGCGCCCAGAACCCAACGCTTCTTCCTCCTCTTCTGCCACACTATAAAAATCCTTCATCGTCGTCACTAGCGTGACAATAAGTAACATCACTTTTAAGAAATCATGAATATACATTTCCTTTACAGTGTACGGCACTACGTTGTGCCACCATGCACAGGCGAGGTGACGGCATCGCAATGTTTTGCCATTGACGCTGCTGCTCCCGACCCACCAATAAGTGGTTGACTACGTAACCAGTCAATTACCACCTGCCAGACGCATGCGCATAGGTCCGCAATGTATGCTGCCCAATGTAGCAGGGGCAACATTGCCAAAGGAAGGAGGCACGTTCAGACAGGTTTTAAACCGGTTCAAATAAAAAAGATTAGAAGGAGGATGAATATCTGATATTCGCTGTTAAAGGTGAGTTTATGACATTCATATAAAACCTATTACGCGCAGTCTGATTTATGCAGCAAAATTTGACCTGACCTTGTGATATTCGCGGAAAAAGGTGCTTGAATTTACGACAACAGCCAAACTAATCAGCTAAATGTTGATGACTTATTCTAATATTGCATGTGTAAAAATTACAAACGATGAATAAATGAGCCTCAGAATTCCACGTACCGAACCTCCATTGGCTTAGTTTTTTCGTGAAGTCAATAATGCGCACGATAACATTAGCCGTTCCTTAACCACTGGCTCCCTAAAGGCCTTTGTGTGAAGCTGGCCACCTGCATCTCGCATATGTAGTTGGTAAGGGACAAGGCCCGGAAAATATTGGTCGGAAGGTTATGTGACAAACACGAGATCATATGGTATGATCAATTAGGAGCGAGCTGCTAGCTCGGGTAAATACGTTCTTTAAAAGGATGAAGTGAGAATCGGATACCGTCGAAAATTGTGTGCCATTGCTCAGATCCGCTAATCAGTTTAGAGACATCAAAACCTCTCATACCATTCAATCTAAGGCGGGTATAGCTTACCCTATGGCTTCCCAATGACTCAGTATCCCTTGACCTAGACTTTTCCTTTGACTTGACCTAACAGAAGGGCGCACTTATCTGCACACTGTGGCCAGCGTTTAGTTGTTTATGTACTACAAATTTCGCATTTTCAGAAAAGCCGTCGCAGTAGTATTATTCTTCTACTTAGGCGAGATTTTATAAACATCATTTACCAATTTGTACAGAAGTCCTGTATCATAAATTGTAAGATGAAACTTATATAATAGAATAAAAGGGGAATTTCAAAACGTGGAAATTTTTTCAGTGTTTTTGAATAAAGACAACAGAAACATACAGAGTTTTTTTTGGAGTACTAGAGGAGAGCGACTGCGGACCCATCGTGCTAACAAAACCAGTTTTCATCCTGAATAGGAAGTGCCTTCAGACATCAAGTGCATAGAAGCCCAACAATATCGTATGACCATATTACTGTTCGAAACGAATTGTTAAAGGATCACAGAATTAGTGACTGATCAGCTTATTGCCCTCAGTGAAATGCGTGCCCCTAAGTAGCCGATAATACAATAGGACAGTCTTTAAACTATAGCTAGCAAGTGCAAGAGCACAACTTCAAAAAATTGTGAGAGCATTGCAGAATCTGCAATAGAAAATTGCGAAAGGGTGAGCGTTGCTGTGCAAACGGTATTCGGCGCGCTCCTGGTCGCTCAATTCAGCGTTCAGTTGAGCGCATCAGATTTCACTGGCACTCTATAATTGGTTTACAGGAAAGAAAAGGCGCAGGATCGGTCACTTGCGGAATGCTTTCGCTATCGTCTTCACTGTAGATAAGAAAATTATGATGTCGGTTTCCCGATTGCGGATGTGGCGAAGTTGGTTAAAGCGCTATTTTGGGAATCGGGGGTGGAGGTTTGATTTCTGGTGGAGGCAGGAATTTTTGTTTTCTGATGACGTTATTAGGATGATTGACAAGTGAAATCCCCCGGTATCCCGCTGAATCTCGTGGGACCCTGGCTGCTTTTCGCTCATTCTCATTACTCATTCTTATTTATCCAAATGCAGCCACGCTGCAAAGTTAGGACGTTGCAGAGCATTCGCAGCGAGAGTGCAGCAAGGTAAAGCCTGTTACCTTAGCTGAGGAAGCAAAGCCGTGGCCCGGTAATGGCCCCGGATTCAAGCCTGCGACCAAGACAGCTCTCACTAATTACAAACTATATTATCGTATCCCTTCATTGAAACTAGGTGAGCATGAAACGCACTATGCGAAAATACGGAGCATATCTATGCCGGCTCATATTGTTGGAATCTGCCATCATTATTTCCGACATCTTCAGCTATTTAACATGACCTTCGCCCACGCACTTCGTAGCGCGAAGGAAAAACGCTTATTTCGCAATACGCCAAAGCATCTCTGGGCACTTTTTCCAAGGAAAAAACACCCCTTTGTAGATTGACAACGCGCTGCATGTAGTCAAGTTTTATTTTGTGTTTGGCAGCGTGCTCAGCGTCTTTCTGTGTCTTCACCTTTTCTATGTAAACGCTTGTCCGCTCCTTAGTGGCTGCATCAAACAGTTTCTTAAGAGTAATAATTAATATAAATAGAGAAGAAGACGTCGTAATATATACAAGTAGCTGCGTGTTAGATCACGCAGTGCAAACGGCTGCGAAGATGCCCGAGCGTTTTAAGGTAATGGGAAATGAAAGTTTTATGCTTGGCAGTGGTTTAAATTTTACGTGGGGCTGGCGTAATGTAAAGTATTACAGTGAAATTGTTATACGGAGCCCACCTCGCCATGTTCATAGCAGTCTTCTACTTTAGATCACCTGACGATATAAACAATCAGACCATCACATGAACAGAGCATTCCGCATGGCCACCTTTGAATATGCGCTCTGGTTCTCCTTGTTATCGTGGTATAGGCCTAAATAGCCATAAATAATCATGTTCTGCACATGCCTGCTAATTGTATCAATTAGTAAACGACATGGCTTTGTAATAGCTTCTTCTGAATTCAGCCTGCTACGTACATAGCAAGACGTAGACGTTATGAAATATTTTTGCGGTGTATACTGTACGGAAGTTATATTTCAAAGCGCTTCAAATAATTTAATATTTTGCAAGAAGTATACCCTCGCTTCAGGACGTTATTGGCCTTGGCTTGGTGAGAAATGCTTTTAAAACATTATACTTGTACACATCCGATCGAACGAAATGTCAGGAACCACGTATGCATTCCATAATAAGTGCGGTGAAATTATGTTGGCAAAACTGGATCAATTTATGTTGCTCACCACCATGTTTTGTCACTCCCATGTCAACTGCACCACTCAATTGTAGTCCTTCATCAAATAAGTTGAGATACAGAGAAGACGGGATTTCCCAGGGGTTGCCGAGATCTCTAGCAGTATATACTGTTGTCTCGCCGGTGCTATTATATGCATTTTATATAAGAGGCATTCAGACCCGTTGTATTCAGACGTATTTGGCATGCGAGAGCTGTGGACGTCTATACATTGAACTTTAAGGGGACAGTGCAATACACCTTGCGTTTGGCGCTTATAGCCTTAGTTGCTTATGCGTCATAAAATAAAACAACTGAACCAAAGGGCGAAATCGACACTTCTGAATATGAAAGTGGTAGTAAAGTCTGTTTGCAGCATAGGTGCCAAAAAGCATTGGAATAATTATAGTGATGCGCTGCTTGCATTGAGGTTCCTCCACTAGCGTTATGTTGGCGAACCGCTCGCTAGGCATTCCTATGCGTAACCTGCTTGAAAGTATAGAGAGGATAATGGTTTTGAGCTAGCTAATGCCTGACATAAAAATTCCTAACGCTTCTACTAATAAATTACGAATAGAAACAAGGCTCTTTCGCAATAAGATAAAACGGCTTCCAAAATGGCTTCGGTAGCGGAGAAATGAAGAATAACCAGCCTTTCGTTAGTTCGCTACTAACACCCCGATATCTATATGTCGCTTAGGTAAACCATATCGTCAAGCCCATTCCAAAGTCCTTCTTACATTATAATCATTATATGGTTTCCAACCAGCTGTGCAGTCAGCCCGGGATCCAGCCCCCACAGTCGGCCAGTTTCGGCGCTATATTTCGGATATTTAATATGTGCTAAAGTACAGTGCGATTTATCAAATGCCATTAAAACGGGGATTTGATATACTGTGTGACAGTGCTGTTTATATATATAGTATTAGCAAGAGCATAATCGTATATTTGATAAGGTCCATAATTCCAAATATCCGAGTAAAATATTGTCACGTGGCGGTGACAATGCCGCGATCAAAAATAACACACAGGCGTAGAATCACTGAAAATAACTCTTTATTTGGCTGACTTGCGCCAGCAAAAATACTAAGCGATTCGGCGGCAGCGATAGCAACAATCGTGCTCGGCGGTCGTCGAACAAACAACGCCCGTTTCACTCGTCGGCGCTCAATTTAAAAGCGGCGTATAAACATAAGATAAAACCGAGGGAAGTGGCTAGCATAACATGAAATATTCTAGAAATACAAGCGCTTGGCTGGAATCCTTCGAGATACAGTGCAAGTAGTCGAGCTTACTCAGATCGCTCAAGGTTAGCGGCGACGTCCAGGTTCTGCTCTTCTGCTACGTACGGCAGCATTTCATCGAGCGTGGTCGTTGGATTCCTGCCTTACACAAGCTAGAACGGAGTCGTCCTGGTGGTCTCCTGGATGGCCATGTTATACGCGAAGATCACGTACGGCAAGAGGGCATCCCAGGTCTTGTCGACGTAAACAGAAAGCATGTTCGCTACCGTCTTATTAGATGTTCCGCGAGTCCGTGTGTCTGCTAATGGTAGGCGGTCGTTATTTGGTGGCTTGTCTGGCTGTACATCAAGATAGCTTGAGTGAGCTCTGCTGTAAATGCTGTTCCCCTGTCCGTGACGAGCACTTCGGGTGCGCCGTGTTGCAGAAGAATGTGCTCGACGAAAAACTTGGCTACTTCTCCTGCGCCAATAGGCAGTGCTTTTGCTTCAGCGTAATGGGTAAGGTAATCGGTGGGTATGATGACTCGCTTGTTACCCGCAGTTGAAATCTAAAAAGGGCCGAGCATATCTATCCCAATTTGTTGAAGCGGTTTTGTCGGGGCGGGTATAGGATTTAGTAGCCTGATCGGGGGCGTCTTGCGTCGCTGGCACTCAAGTTACGTTTTCATGTATTGGGCAACGTCGGCAGGTAACCGCGGAAAGTAACACCTCTCTTGGATCCGCTGCAACTTGCGCGCCATCCCGAGGTGCCCTGCTGCCGGCTCATCGTGAAACACAAAGCACAATTATCTTTCGGAGTTCCTTAGGTCCGACAAGGCGGCATGTGGTCGTGTTGGGCGCGAAGGTATTCACGAGGATGTCTTTGCGCAGCGCGAAGGATGACAACTGACGCCTAAACACAGCAGGGGCAGAGCGATATTTCCTTCTAAATATTCCGCCAGGTATTCAACTTCAGGGCCTGACCGCTGCTGTAGAGCGAAACTGCTTACGCCTACTAGTCCTAAGAAGGCGTCATCGTCATCTTGTCGGGGAGCGTACACAGGCGCTCGAGACAAGCAGTCTGTGTCGGAATGCTTGCGACCAGACTTGTAGGCCCCTGTGATGTCAAATTCTTGGAGACGTAGCTCTATCGATCAAGGCGTCCAAAGGGGCCTTACAGAGCGCATGATGATCGCTTACTACGTGGAATGATCGACCGTATAGGTGCGCACGGAACTTCGATGCGGCCCACATGATCGCGAGGGATTCCTTCTGAATCGTCGCGTAATTGATTTTAGCTTTTGAGAGGAACCTGCTAGCGTAAGCCATAAACTTTTAAAATCTAGCATTTTTCTGAACGATGACGGTGCTTAGACCCACGCTGCTTGCGTAGGTATAAATTTCAGTCTCCGCGTTTTCGTCAAAATGCCCAAGGACAGGTTGGGACTGTAAGCGGCACTTAAGTTCCCCGAATGCTTCTCCTTGCAGTGCTTTCCGCTCAGATGGCACGTCTGCCTTTGCAAGCAGCGTCAAAGTTTCGGCGAGGTGCGAAAAGTTCTTGAAGAATCGTCGATAATACGCGCACAGTCCGAGGAACTGGCGCACAGCTTTCTTATGACCTGGCTGCCGAAACTACGCAATCGCAGCGGTTTTGTTAGGGTCAGGACGAATACCGGGCTTGCTTATGATGTGGCCCAGAAACAACCGCTCCTCGTACGGGATGTGGCCCTTCTCTGCTTTCAGTGTTAGCCCCGATGACTTAAATGCGTCAAACACCATGCGAAGCCTATTCAGGTGGTCAATTCAAAGGTCGAAGAAAAGAAAACGATATTGTCTAAGTGCACGAGACAAATATGAAACTTCAAGCCAGCAAGTGCGGTATCCATTACTCGCTGGAGCGTCGCGGGTGCGGAGCAGAGACCGAATGGCATTACTTTGAACTCGACGAGGCCATCTGGTGTGATCAACACGGTCTTCTCGCGGTCTCTTTCGTCGACCCTCATTTGTCATTAGCCGCTCTTTAAGTCCAACGATAAGAAGTACCTTGATACAGAGCCAGTCCAATGTGTCGTCGCTGTATGGAAGAGGGTGCACGTCCTTCTTCGTTTTATTGTTTAGGGGGCGGTAATCGACGAAGAAACGAAGTGCCCAGACTTCCTTAAAACGACTGGTGCCACCCAGGGGCCCTGATGTCTGGATTACGTCGTCCCAAAGCATGTCCTCAACTCGATCGCGGATGGCTTGGGGTTCTCGTGACGATAAGCGGTAACGGCTTTGGAGCAGTGTCGCACGTGTTCGTCCGTTATAACACGATACTTTGCAAGTGGTACTTGTCGCACCTTCGATGCTGACAAGAGGCACTCGATGTAGCTGTGAAGAAGATGGCGAATGTGGTATTTTCTGATGTGGAATAATGCCGGGTTGATGTCAAAAATAGGCAGATGGACTTAGTAGGATGCATCTTTCAGGGGTTGGTTGGGGAGAGCAAATACATCTCGTATGTCTGCTAATTCGTCGAGAAAAGCGATCGTCGGGTCCTTGTTGAGATTCCGGTATTCTTCAGTGAAGTTTGTTAATGTCAACTCAGCGTGTCCTCTACGGTAGTTGGCAATGCCTCATGCTATGCCCAGACCTCGTTCCAAGATCAACTTGGTGTTTCCTTCGATCACGCCTTCAGCGGTCTTGATGGCTGCGCTATCCACACAAGCTACGACGCTTGTTCTGGGCGGTATGGTCAATTCTCTGTCGAGGACGTTTAGAGCGACGTGTTGCATCGAAGCCGTCGTAGCAGGTATGGCTTTTTCCGCCGAGAGCTTCATGAGCTTGGATCGGAGTTTGATGATCTCCCTATGTTCATTTAGGAAGGATATGCCCAGAATCAAGTGGCGTGAACACTGCTGTATACCCACGAAGTCCGCGGGGTAAATACGCAAAATTAAAGTTACTCTTGCAGTGTATCGCCCCGATGGTGCAATGAGGTTACCACCAGCGGTGCCGATCAGCGTGCCAACCCAAGCGGTCGTTACTTTCCTGAGCCTGGAGGCAGACGGTCCACTGATGAGTGAACAGTCAGATCCGGTGTCTACTAGAGCGGTGACTGTGCGACCACTGAAAGCAGTTTCAAGGCCACTTATTCGCATTCACATTGCACGTGGGCCTTGGTGTCCGATCTGGGCTCCGTCGTTTATTGGGGTCAAGGCCGGGGTAGACCATTGTTACTTCGCTGGGCGGCCGTGTCGGCTTGCGCTCTGGTCGAGTAGCCGTCGCACGTTGTGGCGCCGTCAATTTAGAGTTTGGACCTGTGATCTTCGAAGGCGTCTTCATAAGGAGCGCCGGTGTAGTAGCAGTGTCGTGTTCAGTCGTCGTCGCTGGTGGAGATTCTTGTTAGTTAGCTGTGTAGCAATCCCACGTCCAAAGATTGCGGCCTTTAGTTTCCCGAGGAGACCTTCCTTGCACGCAACTATTGCTCAGCGACGCAAATTGGGCGCTGTACGGTAATGGAGAGAGGTACCGAAGGCTCTGTCATTGCCCTGGGCAAGTAGTGCTCTGTTTTATCTGGTACTCTGCGAGGATGGGGTCCTGGGCCGTCGAGGGCGAAGCTGCGTAACTCGATGCGTCTGTGTGGGCAATGGTGTAACATGTAGCCGGCCTCACCGCAGTGAAAGCAGAGTGGTCGGTTGTTAGACGTTCTCTGGGCTTCAATTTTCTAGGGCTGGGGGGTCGTTGGTAGGCTTGGCGGGTGGGGGCGAACGAGCTGCGCTAAAAAGCAGATTGTTCGCCTAAAAACGAAACACTGAGGGGTCTCGTCAAAGGGCACAACGGCGTAAGGCGGCAGCGTAGTTGATTGGAGTGGGCTCTTGCGTTAGAGCCGCCGGAGCCATTGGAGCCGTCCCATGAGGGACGCCCAGTGCCTGCTAGACCTCTTCACGGACGATGTCCGCGAGCGTCGCCACATGGGGTTGTTGGGAAGATGACAGCAACCTGCAAAGTTTCTCTCGCACGAACTTCCGGATGAGGTCCCATAGGCTCTCTCCGCTCGTAAATGCGCTGATGTAGGGGCTTGCGCAGACCAGTTGGAGTGGTCGAACATAATGGCGCATTCGGATGTCCATCATCTTCTTGATGGTCGAGGCTTCACTTTTAAATTTGTCCACAGTTTTCAGCGGATTTCGGACAAGTCTAGCAAAAGCACTCTTTAACCCCTCGCACTGGCAGTTTAGCTTTCGCCTCCTCGGTCATGTTTGGGTTAGCGCGGCAGAAGAGGCGCTTTATTTCTTCGACGTAAGCGAAGACAGACACCTTAGGGAGCTGGGCTTAGAAGCAGTTCTGCACTTTCTTTCCCTACCCCACTCGTAATTTCGTTCGTGAAGCTCTCCTGCATCGATAGCGAGGACTCATGGTTTTCATGCCATGTCCACGCTCTTCCACCCCGAGAAAAACATAAGTTCTGAAGCTACAAGACGCCGTCCCAATTGTTGGATGCGGCAACTTTCGCGTACTGGTCCAATCAGTCCTCCGGGTCTTGACACGCGGTGCCAACGGAAATGAGGGGCTGTGCGGGCTGCTGGATCAAGACAGGTACCAGATTGGGCCATTTTAGACGTCGGGGCCTTCCGGGGCGAACTCGGTCCGGCAGCAGGCTGTATTCGGTTGGAGCTCTTGATGTCAGCAGCTGGCTCGGATACCTGTAGGTTGGCTGGTAGGAACGAGGTTGAGGTCTACACTTGAAGGATAGATCGTAGCCTAGTTCCTGCCACCCTGTAGCACGATTCAATGACAAGCCCTTAAGCAGAAAAGAGAAGACTAGGAGTAATACAACTATTGGGCTGACGTGCGCCCGCAAAAGAACTGAGCAACTCAGTGGCGGCGATAGCAGGAAATATGCTTGTCGGTTGTAGAACAAGTGCCCGTCGCACCCGTCAACGCTCAATTTAGGGGCGACGAGGAACATCAAGATTAAGCCGCTAGTTGTTATCAACATAACCGGGAACATTGTAGAAATATACATGATTGTCTGGAATCTTCGAGATGCATCTCGGCCCATCTTGTGAATATTTGTGTATAGCACAGGTGTTAAATGTAGGCGGTGTACGGAGTAGAGCAAAAGTGAGAAACCATCGCCATTGTCGGGATGAGTTAGCACCGTTATCTTAGATCGTGAGTATATATCCTTGCAGCATGTCTTTTCCCCATACGTGGTTCTATATTATCAAATACCCAAATGTTCTGTTTTCGTATCATGCTCAAAATAATTGCGTAAAGCATGGCATTCAAGGACGAGGCGAATTTTCTTCAGGGTTACACGCAAGCAAGTGCTTGGACTTAATTTGCATGCTGCGATATGGACAACAGCATATGCGCCGAAAATTGAGCAATCGTGCATAATAGGTGTGTGGGCCAGAAACGCGCAACCGAACTCTGCAGTTAGCTATTTGCGTAAATTGTATTGAGTGCGCGGCGCACCTCAATCAATTAGTCACTAGATTCTACGTGCCCGGCTTTGTACATATATTTCGGACAGCGTCTGTTCTGCACGCAGGAACTCATGTTAGCCCAGTTTTTGTATATTTAAGAGTATACAGGCCGTTTTTTTTTTTTTTCACGTGTACGAACGTTGCTTTGAAAACCGTCCATGCTGTCTATGCAAACGGATTTTACTGTGGGGCGGACATTATGTGCTTCATAATGCTTTATAATTAGGCTGTAATTTAGTCAAAATGAACCCCCAATTTTAAAGGATAATATTGTAATGAGAAATTGACGGTCGTGAACAGCGCAAGTGAGAGGAATCGAAGTATTGCTCCACTGCAAGAGCTTGCGCTAGATTTTCGTTCTCTATTTATAGATACTGCGATGTTTTACAAGACCTTAAACATAGGAGGAAATAAGATGCTGAAAACCACCAATAGGAGAGAAATAAGTGTGAAAAAGACAATTGCTAAATTACAAACTGAACTCTGGAATGTATCAGTGGGCAAAAGTGAAGAAAGTTAAAGGTAAGTTTTAAATAATTCTAAGTTCTTGTTACAGCATAGTTATTAGACTTTTTCCAGTCTCTAATGGTTCTCGGGAAAAAGAAGTACTATATAAAAAGGAGAACGATATAGTATGGAATGTGTCAGTATTATTTCAACTTTCATTATTTGAAACAAGAAAAATTTTAGACAAGAGATTCGAGTGTATGAGAGACTGAAAACAGACCACTTTGATTAATGCGAGTAGTGATAAATTTTGGTCTATATGAGTTGTAGATAAACCGCTTTGTTTTCGTTTCAACTTTTTATACAGTAATAAGGGGTGAATAGGGGTGTTATTTTAAAGCGAACATGCACTGGGGCCTGGGAGGGCGGCGCTGAAGAGCACAACGAATGAAAAGTAGTTTGCGTAGGACATTAGCTGCATCGTTATCTATGTGCTATCTTCAGGAGGAGTTATCGCATACGCGGAGGCCAAGGCACATATATAGGTACACAGTGGAGATAAACCGTGATGTTAGCAGCATAGTTAAACAAGAGAGGCTTGTTCTTCTTATAATACGAATAAGCAAAGTTTTAGGACAATTACGTAGTTGCTATTGGTCCTATTCTGGTATACCGTTGTCATAACATTTTCAAATCAGTAACAATATTACTACGAGGCGTTTGCCTCGTAGTAACCTTTGCTCTTACAACCAAATTACAACCTTTGCTCTTCATCTTACACGGAATCGAATAAAAGCAGATAATCATACACAAGTGTAATGGACTAACGGAGCGAGTAATCAAGATGTTGGTGGATATGATTTCAATCAACGTCTACGTTAGGAGTTATACACAGGATAAACGCTTGCCCTACATTACCTTTGCAATAAAGCCGCAACACAGGAAACCAACCCGGCTCAGGCCGCACAATGTCAAGTTTGGCAGGAAGGTCCGCATGTCATTGCTCGAGATGCTCTCGTGCGGAGACTACGAGGTCAAACTAGAGACTTGTTATGTCGCGCAACAAGCACAGGAATTCAATCGACTCGTTTTATTGCCCATTAAGAAGCAGCAATCATGTTTGCCCGACACTATAGCCTCCGGCAAAATTAGTGCTCTATACTACCTGGTGACGAGATATGGGTATAGAGCTGCGTGCACCACAAGCGGTTCGGAAAAAGTTCCCACATACCTACTGTTGATTTTAGAAAGCCATTCAATGCATCGCACAGTAAACTACAAGACTGTTCTCAATTGAACTGTGGCAGACGGCCATCGATGTCATCGGCCTGTAATTATCCACGCAATGCTTGCATAAAGCCTATTTTTCTCATGACGGGGCGCTATTGACGTAGTGTTCCGAGCTGTTATCTCCTTCCTTCCCGCAAGCGCGATGTAGAATAATGTGTTCCGATGAGCAGAGATAGTATGGGTGATGTTTATTCTGAGAAAAGGGCCTATACTAAGATTAGGAGATTGTCAAGGCATGTAGCAGACAAAAAAAAAAAACTATGACAAAATGATTCAGAAGTCAGCGCCACTGGCAAATGCTTTGAAAGACGTTTTTACATCCGAGGGATATCAATGGGAAATTAAACAATTTAGAATTTGAAAATGATGGAAAATAACTTTAAATATAATAAAAGCCCGGCAAAGATGCTCAAAAAACCTTTTGGTAGCAATATTATTCCAACCAAGGAACGCACACAGGTATGTACGTGTTTCCCTTTGATGGTAGCACCGAAGGAGGGCAGGAGTGAACTTGTAAAAAGAAATTGTGCTTGTGCGGGTAGAATTTTCAGATAATTTGTGTTTAAGAAAACAATTTCTGATAGGACAGAACTAATGATAGCAAGTATAGTCAACAAATGACGTACGCAGATCCGATGGTGTCATCGCAGGATAGCATAAATAAAGGTCCAAATAAAAACACCTGCACCCCAAAAGCGATATTAAATGTCGCATTGTATATCGCTGTATAGCATAAATAAAGGTTGAAACGAGAAAACCTGCAGCATGAACGCGACATGGAAAGGTCGCATTTTATACAGCTACAAGAACGTGTTATCCATGAAAAGTTCAGTTATTTGAAGTGTGCTAGATAATCCATGGGCTCATTGTCAGGATGTGGCGTATTTAAAGCGTTCAAAAAGAGAAAACCAGTGTTATGTATGACCGTGACAACAGCTGTATTGTTTACCTTAACCAATAAGAAATCGGCTGCCAAGTTAGAAGTAATGCTAAACTGGCCTCACTTTCATTGAAAACGGCCCCCTTTGATATGCATGAAAAGAACGAAAACAATTTAATAATGCATTAAATCAGGTAGACTCCTTTGTGGGAATGATTATTCATAACTTTTTCTTTTTGTTATTTGTTTTCAAATTTAGTTTAGCAGCAAAATTATCCGAATACTACACTATTGTATCCTTTTCCATAAATGTGCTGCGTCAGCAATGCACCCTGGCCAATAGCGAGCCATTGGTATCTACCGTTACGACTGAGCATATCGTGAAAATCATCAAGAGATTTTCTTCGAGATTTCAAGCTATTCTAGACCTGTGAGGCAGTCTGACATTATAAGCGCGTAAGAAATATTGTGGGATCTTGTAAAAATTTCAAATAAATTGTATGAAATTCACCGGTCATTAGTGGCATATAATTTTGTATCACGACAGGGTACCAACATCCATTGTCACGAAATAAATAGTATTAAGTGCCATGTTGTCGCCATACTCTGAGGTATCATTGAAATTAATGTATTGTCGAGAATAGTGCAACAACAAGATAATATCCCAGGAGACCATTTACCATCATAGCAGTCAAATGCTTTGCATTACAGAACAGTGAAAGGTCGTATCAATGTGCAAGAGTAGCGTTTCGCGGACCTAAGCAACACTGCAGGTGCAGACAGCAAGTATTCAAAATATGAATGCATATTGTGGTTTCTTACAATGTGACCGAATTCATAATGAAAGAAACCTGAATACCTCAGAAAAACGGGTGAAGCCACTCAAATCCTCGTAAAAAGCTGCGCCAAGTCAGCAGCTGAAATCGCAGGTCCAAGCCTCGTACACAAGTTTGCCGTCAATAGAATACATTCGCAGCCGATTTTGACAAACCGAGGCAATGCCGTAGTATACGCCACATCAAAACAACAAACTAAAATTAGCCCCTAAGGTTATCAAAGAACTTAATTCAACCAAACTGAAGGATTTTTCATACATATTATTTGTAGCTAACTAAAAACGTGTCTCGGGTCGTGCCAAATTCCTCTTTTCCGAGGCACGCTTTAATAATTACTCTCATAATATGAGCAAGAGTACGCTACTCTTATGACCAATATTTTCTTTGCCAGGTTACCAATCTTACATGGTTTTCGGTCTGTTTTAGTTTCATTTGCAGGTCTGGATGCTACCTTCTGTTTTTTTTTTTTATTTTTTTTTAAGCCAGCGTGGACCACCTTGCAACATGGACCTCGTTTTTTTTTTTTAGCTTTTTATCTCGAGCTTCTGCTCCATTTTCTTTATTTTTAATTGGTTTTAAGCCTGGCGAAGCATTTGCTGGTCCGG
Source organism: Amblyomma maculatum (assembly GCA_023969395.1). Taxonomy (NCBI): domain Eukaryota; kingdom Metazoa; phylum Arthropoda; class Arachnida; order Ixodida; family Ixodidae; genus Amblyomma; species Amblyomma maculatum. The sequence continues at coordinate 194,166 of JAJIZL010026093.1, forward strand.
GCTCCCTCACCTTTTTTTTTTTTTCAGTTCGAGAGGACGAATTAAATGGTAAAAAGATGAGTTGGTGGTCATGTGGTTTATCCAGGTCTGCCGGGGCTCAGACTTTGGGATCTGGGTGCCGCAATGCATTAGTGAGACAGAGTAGGACTGCTTCGGGTAAAAGCACAGAACATTTGTTAACATCGACAAATAAATTTCGCTTCCACAACAAAATCTCTTGGCATACACGTAGACTTGGAGCCACTGCTACTATGAATGATCATCATTTGCAGATGCCAAACGACAATGTGATCCGCGTACACATATACGAGTGTATAAGTGGGTCCCGGATATATCAATTTTTGTATTTATGGCAGTTTGATTCACTACACGAATCAAGAAGGAACAAGGCAAAGGCGTATTAAAACGCCTGACAGAGGCTTGTCGTCCTGTGAGAGGATCAAGTGCACTTGGCAGAAGCAAAAGCAAAATGAACAAGAAATATATATACAAAATAAAAGTATCTACAATACATGGTAACATGCATGTCAATGCATGGCAACATGCCAAAATAAGCACAACAAAAGAATTTACGCCACAAATGCATAAAACATAAAAGAGACTGAAAGTCAATATACATAATTCAGGTCTGTTGCAGAACGATTATGTTGTGTACAGTTTTTTAAATTTTTGAACAGAAGTATTATCCACCGCTAAAGAAAGACGGTTTGAGTAACGGTTTTGAAGTAATTGTAATTAAATGCGCAAACAATTGACGTCCATATTCGGTACGAGACTTCGGAGCATGAAACTGCGTACTTCTAAAATTATAAGTTGAGGGCTTTCCAAAATATTTGCCTTGAAAGTTCTCTTTGTTTTCATTTATAGGGGTTGGGTCTATACTGCTACTTTCTTTTTGTAAGCTCCCAAAATATTAAGAAGTTCATATTTCGGGAAAAGTGCTATAGTGCTATCAAGGTACGATAAGTTTCCTGTAGCCCATACAGCTCTTGCCTATAGATTAAGTATATTTTCTTTATTTTTCTGAGTGGTCGTGCCCCACATAAGTAAGCAGTGATGTACGTGCGAGTAATCAAAAGGGGAATGTAGCTCTAGCTCGAATGTAATTAATAGAAAATTACGCGTCTTGTTAAGAATGCAAATAGAAGAGGAAATTTTCTTAATAATGTAGTCTGTGGGTTTATTCCAAAGCATATGTTCCTGGAGCTCAATTCCTGGTTTGGTTTGTGGATTTGTGGGGCTTAACGTCCCAAAGCAACCCAGGCAATGAGAGACGCCGTAGTGGAGTCCTCTGGAAATTTCGACCAGCTGGGGTTCTTTAACGTGCACTGACATCGCACAGCACACGGGCGCCTTGCTTTTCGGCTCCATCGAAAAGCTGCCGCCGAGGCCGGGATGCGATCTCGCGTCCTTGGGAACCGTAGTCGAGCGCCGTAACCACTGCGCCACCCCGGCGGGGTGGAATTCAATTCCTAATATTTTACAGAAAATTCTCGTGCTAGCCTGGACTGATCGAAATTAAGGGTAAAGTTGCCAGGAAGAAGTTCGTTTTTGGCCCTTAAAAGCACGCATTTAGTTCTCGCTCCGTTCAGTTCCAGGTAATAGGCATTTCGCCAATTGCAAGCCCTTACAGCTGTCAGCCATCTGTTTGTGTTTCTTACAATATATCCTGGTAATTGTCTGCAAAAAACACATTAGCGTCGTCAGCATAGATGCAAGTATCATTCGTGGATGGTTCATTACCAATATCACTTAGAAAAAATAGGAAAATTGCCTACCTAATGTTGAACCTTGGGGCACGCCAACAGTAGTGTTGCCAATTTGTGATTTTGGATTGTTTATGTGTGTGTATTGCGATCCTTCCGCCAGGTAACTATTAAATTTTAGGGTGCACCCCTTATTCCATACTGTTTTAACCTATCAAGAAGAACAAAAAGCATGTTTGGTGGATTACGGTTTATATCAAACTCCCAAAGTATTCCTTTGGAAACCACATGCAAAAGTATAGGAGTCGTGCTCGCGTTTATTGAACTTCGCCTCATCGGAACATTTGATACGTCATCTGAGCGCCGCGCCCCTACTAGGCGTGCTTATCCCAATGGCACCCCTGTGACCATTGTTCGCGCCTGGAACCGATCTGGCTGCGGAACCTTAGATACTCAGCGTCAAACAGAAGTAGAAGTTTTACTGGGCTATTAGGTTCATGTATATATCGTACTGGCGCGCCTATATTTTGTAAGCTGTTCTTGACGAGGTGAACGTCGCGTGCGTTTAATAGTGACCTTCTGTCTGGTGTGCTTGTTTTCAACGCCACGCAGTTGTCATGCTGAAAACCCATAATGCAGTGCACCGATTGTCGTGTGATGAAGCGAGCCTTGTTGGCTGAAGGCTTGCGACGGTGGTCTCCTGGAGAAGTAGAAGTGAACTCTTTTAGCTCTACCTGCGTTATTAATAACTTTCCAGGAACATCACCGTCCCTCTTGCGGGAAGCGGTGATGTGTACCAAAGCTCGGTCTCAGCAGCTTTTACGTGAACCAAACCTGCAACGGTACACGCCAAACGCGGCGCTGTAAGCTAGGAGCGCGTAATATGAGATTCAGCGCTCTGCTTTGACGTTACAAATATTTTGTCCACGGGCTCAAGTCCGAACACCGGTCCTCGGACTTGCTTTGCATGCATCCGAGCTTTTCGACAGGCATCCTATCATGTGATCATTGTACGCCGTAGTTAAGTTGACGTCATTCGAATAGTTGCAAGTTATGTTGAAGGTGACTTGAAAGTCAAAGTTATCATATTATACAGGGATACGTGTCACGCATTGCCTTGGATAGTGTGCTGCGTTTCAGCTTGCCATGGTTACAAGTAATTTAATTCTTAGCCGCACGAAACTGGGATTTCCATACAGTACAGTAGCCTCCGCTATAAAAAGAATTTCATGGCCTTCATCGAGATTATATCCAACAGCAACCCGAACAGATCGGCTTCGCTCACAGCAGCATTGGACCATGTACGCCCTCGCCATTTTTACCTCCCATTGATTGCCGTAGCCTAATATTCTGCATGCCAAATTGCCAGCCGCCGTAGTCGCTATACCTTGATATATGCGGCATTACCATGGTTTGCAACATATATATGCGGATTAAAGCTGAAAACAATTACTACAATATATGAGGAATTCAAAGTTGCAATGAAAATGTCTGGCCTCATATATTATAGAATGAGCGCTGCTACCTCCAGGAAGCGGACTTATAATTTGAACTTGGCACTGAAAGTCACCTAATGAAACGCCAGTCACCTCTTGCGGCGAAACTGCGTCATTATCACTTTAGTGCCCCACGTGACCACATCTCAGAGACATTCCACTGCTTTTCTGAAGTGAACAGTGTTATCTAATCTTTGAAGGTTGCTCGCCTCAATTTATATTTATTGCTATCTTCATTGCGCCCATCACTAAAACCACCCTCTTTGCGTATCGCCTATGATATGGGTCCTGCGTTTCTCACTACATGGCACCCCAACATTTTGAACTCCTTGGATCAAATGATTACCGTGACCAGTGCCTCCTGTACTCTTTCAGCGCTGGAAAGAAATACATAATGCGCTATCATCGGCGCGAGTACAAACAGCCGCCGCGAGGAATGCTGCTTAAAAAGGGTCTTCGATTGCTCGTCGCGCGTTTTACCGTATTTTCTGCATTAGAAGTTTTGTTTGTATTCGCATGCAATGCCGGTTGTTTTCAAAATTTCCTCTGCAATAAAATAACAGAAGGGGAGACAATGCAATGCTGAGTTGCCGGATGTAGCTTTTGTATTCCTATCCACTGACCTTGCCGAGCCATGCAAGAGGGAATTGTGGGATCTAGCTTTTGTGTTCCTGCTCGTTCACTACTTTAAAAAGGAGGAAACGTTAACTATGCACGCCATTGTTTTTCGAGAAACTCAGTGTTATGCAAGCAAGCTGCGAGACGCAGCAAAAAAAATCCCGGCGTCATTGTTACTGCGCGTGTACAAAGTCCCGTGTATAAAATGAGTGCAGAACATGACTCTTCGTACTTTTATTGGGATCGATCAGAACATCCGAATGGTCAAAGAAATCATATACTTATTTCCAAAGCTCCGCGTACTTCTTCAAAACTCATAGCATCCTGGCACACCATGCATTCAGTCTGACAACCATTTATGCTGAATGCGTAGTAACTTCCAGAGGCCCCAAGAGATGTTCGGCTTCAAAAGCTGCTTACGTTTAAGTCAACATACCTCTTCATGACATCCTTTGCATCTTAATCGACTTGACACAAAGAGTTCCATCAATCTGCGCCGTTAAGAGCGGTTTCCGATATGTGTGATTATCTTAGGAGAATTCCTCTTTTCAGGGTAGATGTTCTCATGTAACGGTTATAAGCTACAGCAAGTGCACGGAAAGAATGGTGTAGAAACTCTAAACGATTCTTTAGAACACAGCCTCTTGTTTATAATTGTCATGCTCAGCTTTCGTGCTCACTTTTCCGACAAGTACCGTGGGTTGTCATCGAAACTTGAGCAGTCATTATTTTTTACTCAGCAGTCGCATTTTTCATTCAATATGAAAGCTTCATTTGGGCGCCGACTTTAAACTTTCAAGTAACCTGGTGTCCATTACGAGCTGAACCATTTTGCAGATTTGCTGCGAACCATTGTTTCCATGCCTAATGGCAGATGGATTTCCTGTAACCATAGCCCTGAAGCTTCTTTCTTATCGTTTGACTTTCGCAGAGCAATGCAGCAAGTACTTTTAGCGCATCTCAGACATCGTTAACAATAAATCACACTCTGGTGACACTATACATAAGCACTGAAAACAATAACAGCAGCTCCAGCGATCGCTGCTGAAATAATTTGAACGAACAGCATGCACGCCAGTGCACCAATAGGATCAATCCTGTTTACGGGGTGGCACCATGCAGCCGTGAAATGCCTAAATGTGTCGGCGCTTAGAAAGCGACTATGTGGGCAATAGAAGATAAGAGGAAACATTTGCACGGCCCTCACAACTCATATATCGCGTTCCTGTGCCATAAAAAATTAATTTTCTGTGGTTAGTTTCGATTGGGATATATCCCTAGAACCGGAAACAGGCTTATCGAACCACGGTTGTTGTGATTGCCGTCTTTTAGAAGGCAATGCGAACTTCAGAGTAATTTTCATTTTCAGGATAAGAGAAGGAGAGTACAGTTTGAAAAAACTCTGGCTGTATTTTCTGTATCATCATGTTAGGTCACTTATAAATAATGGGGTCATCAATAACATGTGAAGTCTTGGCTGCCCTAGAAAAGGTAAGTTCTGCTCTGAGGTAAGCGCAGTTGTTTCCTGAAAACGAGGAAGATTTGAGGTAATAACTAGAAGGATATAACCTAACTAAAATAGGCTGTCGCAGACTAGTAAGTTATCCACGTTAAGGGTGTCACTTAGGGTAAAACACCAGTCATCCGCGACAAGGTTGTGATTCATTCATAATTGGCAATAATTCTCGAGTTTGTTTCTTGGATGGAATAAATTTCACTTTAGCGATGTATATGCAACCTCACATGGAAGCATTACTCTATACAAATGGAACACTTGCCTGTTTTTAGGGGAGAGTGAAAGGCTCGCATAATGCTGTTCCCGCAATAAAAATGGATCCTGCAAATGAAAAGAGGGTTTCGCTTCGCCTTTTTGAACCAAGATTGCATTAAAACAGGTAAGATCGTTTATGCTCTTTTTCAGTTAGTGAAACACATTTGCGGTAACCACCTAACTAGCAGCAAATATAACTGACGTCACCGTTTATAATTTCCTTAGTTGATACGTATTTGAATGTATCTCGTACCGTATTGCGTGCACAGAATAAAAACCACCAATCGCCGCACTTTACATTCAGTGTAATTGACGGGGTTTCGTTACTTCCAACCATAGCATCTATAAAGTGGAGTTAAACGTTATTTATAAGCAAGACCTTGCATGTTTTCTCTTCGAAAAATCTTATTTTCGAGAAACGTTTAAAATTCTGAGAACCTTAATGGCTCTCCTTGTTCGAAACAGTTCAATGACGACAGTCGTGCCGACATTGCGGTCCTGTTTATATTTGAGCACGTTGTGACTGAACAAAACACATGTGTCAAATAGGAATCATTCTTTTGTGTTTCTTCTCTGTTGTTACCGTATAGTAAACCGAAAGTAACAATTTTCAGAAGTTTTTGGAAGCCTTCCCCCTTCCCTTCTCACTGGCAGAGATGGGATTGTTGTTCTGCGATGATTTTTCTCAAGCGATACCAAATTATCCTGTTTTCTGTTCTTTGCAGCTGCGGAACTTTTTACAGAATGCCTGACGCTGAGTAGACACAACCAACATTATCTATAATACGGTGAAACTCAGGCGTCAACGTATTTGTGGAACAGATGTATTCTCTGGAACTATAATACTATGGCTCCGCCGCCATATTCAGTCTTTAAGAGCCCTTAGGACGCTTCTCGCCACCATTTTGGTCGCTTGCGCCATGGAGGACACGGCGGCCAGGAACCGAAGACCCCCAAGGTGCTACAGGTACTGCAGCCTCCCTACTCCGACAACCTCCTCGGTAGTGTCGGTGAGGCAGTCCGCCGGAACAGGTTCCGGTACCGTGAATGTGAAACCCTGCGCCTTGGACGGGCGCAGTGCCGCAGTTGGTCGTTCCATGACTCAATCCAGGGCCCGGGCAGCCGCGATAGGAACGCGGCGCCGGACAGGAAGGTCCTCCGGGGAGAGTGCAGGAACACTTCGGTGCGCAGCAGCCTCCTCAAGGCTAGGATTTGAGTCGAGCAGTACACAGCTAGGATATCTGGGTTAGGCTCCTACTGCGAGGATGCGTTCCGATGAAAGTGAAACGCGAGGTGGTCATGTTGTATTCAAGGCCAGTAAATTTTAAAGAATAGCAGGCCATCTAAGCACTATACTACAGCCTCCATGAAAACATATGCTCATTCGGGACTTGAAGACACATAAATAAAAGAATAAAGAAAACAAAATATATGATGGAAACTGTATTGGAGCAAGAAAGAATTATTTGGCAATCTATAATGCTGCCTTCATCCTTGTGTATCCTTTCATTCAGCTAAGTGAGAGGTTCCGCATGAAATACGTTGCAAGAAGACTGATCCAAGAATTCATTCTAAAATTTTGCACAAACGGCTTTGATCATGGCGCAAAATTTGAAGGGGCTAGCAATTAGCAGCCGAACTTCTCAGTACAGTTCGGAATACTGCATGGTGCTACTATTCGAAGATGATGGGCTGCTATCTGCTCCTGATTGAGTGCAGATTTAATATGCAGCACATCCTTCGATATAAATTGAATTTCTGCTTGTGTGTTGTTCTTTGCGGTACCAATTCAGGAAAGTGTCTTGCGTGCCTTACATATGGCGTTTCATGTGCGAGTCAGGCGAAATTAAATTTTAAGTTACTTCATCTGCACATTTATAGATATGACGCGACAGTGTTGAAAACTCCCATCTGCACCTGCGCATGCGGTTTTTTGTTTACATTCATAAAAATTTTGTATCCGAGCGCTTAATTACCAAAACCTTAAGTTTTGCCTATGATAGCTCTAAAATATCGGGCCACCGTGCATTCGTAACTTACGACGTTATCCACCTACTGATCATTAGCCCCCACCTTGTTATATATATATATATATATAT
>JAJIZL010026094.1:6658-18840 GCA_023969395.1 Amblyomma maculatum
GGGGTATGTTGCTGGGCGAGTTGATTATTCAATGGTAGTTCGCGGAGTTCCGAAAAGCAGCTTGAGAAACCGCTGGGTTCCGCTTAATTCAGTATACGACAGGATACAAGCCAAGTTCAATTTCTCCTCACTGTCCATTGAGAGATATCTGATCGGGGCAGACGTCTTGGTTCAGCAAGGATAGCTAGTGTCCTCCTGTGTATTATACCTGCCAACTGTCGCCGCACGCCATCGCGCTCGTTCATGTCACGTGATGAATGCATCTGCCGACTCGGCTATGTCAAGTGGTCTCATATGACGTCACGCGTTCCAGTGACTAGTCAGCTCATGGCTATGCCACTCACCTGCGAAATGTCACCTGCCAGAGACGTGCCCGCTTGTCCATGTGTCGCGTTTACTTGTAACTTCCTCGCCCTCTCGACTAATCAGCGATTTTTTAGACTAGACAAAGCGAAGTCTCATAACATGAAGTGTAAGTTCTTAGCATAATTAAAGGTTGTTATCAACTGTCTTGTTTTTCACGTCCTCCTAGAAGGTATTCACTGAGGCCGTACTACCAGATGGCCAGAGCATCGTCACGCCTCTGCCTGCCATGTCGAAGGTCACCGGTGGCATTGGCACGCGTCGGCTCGCGTAGTATCAGGTTCGCTCTCAGGTGCTCGCAGTATATTTGAAGTTATCCGTAAAGTTTTATCCTGTTGTTAAATACTTCTACATCCACTTTTCGTTGTGGAGCACTTTATGCGCATGGTGTCTGCAGCGGTATTTTCGTGCCCCGGGACATAACACTGCCTGTTCGGAGTTGAAACAAGGCTTTCACCCATGCAACAGCTCGACAGCAAAAGTGGCCAGATGCCCATTGCGTGCAACACGACTTGCAACTCATTAAATTCGTTGTTAGCTCTTAACTGCCCCAATCCCGAAACTAGCATGTCCGCGATAAGGGCATTTCTAGCGGTGGTAGTGAGCAAACTGACGATAGAAGCTTGCACAGGCATTGTTCCAGCAGTAAAGCGAAGCAATATAGTTGCTTAATTTGAATAACAGGAAGTCGAGCAAATACTGTCACGCGCTCGCAGCATAAACAACACACCCAGCAAGCATGTTTTACAAATTTAGTGTCGGCAACGTAGCTCTGCTTGAAATGCACATTACCCATGGAGCCTATAGGTTCGCAACAACGCGATGTGCAGCGATAACACTTGATACAGTTGTAACACGTCACTTGCAAGTCGGCCGAGGTGACAGTGCTAGCAAAGCTAGCAGACATGTCGCAATTTACTCACCTCTAAAAATTGCACGCCGGCCATCGACGCCCTCACGCACGTGTGGGTGGCTCTTGGTCTCGCTTGCGTGCCAAAAAATTAAAACGCTTTCATGAATTTGTACGTTTTAATTTCTTCACCTGTCGCAAAACTTAAGACCGCTCTTCACAACGCAGGCCCCGATGTCGGGGAATTGAACGCGAAGCAGGCGTCTTTTAGTGAGCGCACACCACGATGAAGTTACCGCAGTCGTACGAGCCGATGTTTTCAAAGTCGAACGTTTTATGGAGGTCGTCGATTTTCTTGTTCCACGAAGACCAGGGTGTATCCATTCACTCGCATGGTTTTCGATGGCGCAAGCATAAATTCCGACAAGACGGGAAAGGTGCACCCCACGGGTTCTAATACTACGGCCGGTTGCGGCGCCCGCACACACGACCATGCATATGGCGAATTCCGCACTGACCGCTTGCGCCCCGCGCGGATGACGTCACATGAATACCTCCTATAGACCAAAACATGAGGCTTGTAAATTTAACGCTGCAAACGCCGCCATTTTGAGAATGATGTAGCGCCATCTATAGGCACTGTAGCAAACCAACGGCTATGGGCTGCCAAATGAGGCGGCTACGGGTAGGCGCAGCACTCGCGCTTTTAAGTTTCCTTGCAGTTTTCGCGACTCGCTGCTGATAAAATTGTGGCAAGTGAATGTAAGCCACACGGTAAGACAGTTCCGCAGATTTCGCGATGACAGGGGCAATCACAGCATCCACAACAGGAGCGAATGGGTCGCATTATAGCTTTGCATATAGAAATACTGTGCCTGTGACTTTTCCAATTTGATTTTCGCGCCCAATAATAGATATGTACTGGTAAAACGCTTGCAGTCCGAGTGCATTTTATCTTTACTGGGTGTTTGCAAGAATCTCTCGTAGCGGGAACCTCACAAACTGGCGGCATGACGCAAGTGCGAGTAAGCACGTCACATTTGCGCTGAATACCCGATGCCTCCGTTTTTGTTTCAGCAGGGCAGGATAAGGAATTGGCATGAGATCAGCCGGGCTGGGCTAAGAAAAAGTGTCGTTTTGGTTTTTAAGAACTGTCGTTAGCATGGAATTATTATGATAAGCAAAACCAACTAGTCAAGAATTCCGCGTGACTGCGTTAGGTGTTGCTTATTAAAACAGAGCTGTATTCGACGCCGGCGACGGTTGTAAAAAAATTACCGACGATTACGTTACTTCCTAATGCAAAATTTGAGCGCAGCAAATAAGCTGTTTCACCTTTTCGATAGATTGAGGCAAAGAAATCGAGCAACACGTGTATGCGCTATCACAGAATTTTTTTTATTTTTCACACGTATTCCTTTAACAAAGACTCCACTATCAGTTCTTGACAGTCATGAAGGAAGCTTTGTGGTCGGAGAAATAGACTAATATATGTTCGACTTGGTACACCAATGCTTGATTCTCAAAGACGAGATCTATACAAGTGCCTCGCGAGATTGTCACAGCCGTGGGACGCGTTACGAGCGAGAGGAACGGGATGTTCTCCCGCATAAGTGTGAAGAAATTCCTGTTTGTCTTTATGTCAACATTAAAGTCACCCACTACTAATAACATCGGTGTCGGCTCGGGCGGTGCACATATACAGATCCGCCGCCACCGATCTGGCTCTCTGATTGCCACCGCACAGGGGTTGCATTGTAGGAGGAGCGAAGAAAAGAATTAAGTTCGAGCCGGCGCTTTAACAACCGGAGACTCGCAGGAAGAGGGGGGAGGGGGGTGGCGTGTACACCCAGCGGCAAACGATGGGGGCAGAAGCGCGCGCAGCAAGCGTACAACGCGATAAAGGGAGGAGGGAAGAGATAGCAGCGACTGACTGATGCTGCTGACGCCGATAGTGAGTCAACCCCAGCTGCGGAGTTGGTTTCAGGGACAACGCCGCCGATGCCGACGCAAACAATATGATACCCTCGCTTTCGCAGCGCCAAGAACCAGGTCTAGCCGTGGGAAGGTGGTCATGTATTCGTCGACGTGCCGGGGCACCCTATCCGCCTCACAGGAACAGGGAAGGGGGGGGGGGGGGGGCACCCTTTTTCTGCATGGCGGCGACGGTGTTCTATGCAGTCACGTTATCTTGACTCTCTAGCGGCGTCAGCGGCATCCAGCGGTATCAGTCGGTCGCTGCTAGCGCTGGGGGCGGAGATGAAAGGGGGGCGGAGCTGGTTACGAGGACGACGACGACGCCGACGCGAAACCCAGGAACGGACGCCAAAGAGCTGCGCTCTAAAAAAAATAAAGAGAAAAGAAAAGCACTTGCTCTTAGCTCCAGTCCGGCTCATCTAATGCTTATTCCTTTTGCTGCTCTGCTGAAACAGAAACGGAGGCGCCATGTAATCAGCGCAAATGTGGCATGTTTACTCACACTTGCGACTTGCCACCTGTTTGTGAGGTACGGGCTTAACAAAATTTTTCCAAACATCAGATGAAGGTAAAATTGATTGCGTACTGCAAGAGTTTTTGCTTGTACATGGTATATCATTGCGCGTGCCAATCAAATTAGATAAGACACAAGGTGATATTTTTGCACAAAATGGTACCATGAACTTACCCGAACCATTGGCTCCACTTGTGCACGCTGTGCTCGCCCTTGCCATCGCGGGATGTGGAGAGCAACAACTTCGCCGTGAGGCTGAAATTCACTTTACACAATTGTACGAGCAGCCATGTAACGAAAACTTCAATGAAACGTAAAAGTGCAAACGTGAAGGATATCCGTGTCCCGTTTGACAGTCCAAAGCCGTAGTTTCGCTGCATCACCTGCAGATTGCCCTACAGCGCTGTCAAAATTAGTCACCTGATATTTTTCAGAGTACCGCGAAGGTCCCATCGCATGCTGGCAAACATGACTAGTGCGGCCATCACGCTTCCAACTACTTGAATGCGCCTCTGGCGCTGTTATATTCAAGTAAAACACAGAGGAAATTTTGAATGCAACATGGGCATTTGCTACTTTTAGAAACTGTAGAATATGCGAACTGTGAATGGTGAGCTTGTATAGAGAGAGAGAGAATAGAAGAGAAAGGCAGGGAGGTTAACTATAAGTGATGCCTAGTATGCCCTCCTACACGTGGGGAAGCGAACAAAAGTAGAAAAAGGAGCATGTATGGAAAGCTGAGCTGCGGTCTTCATGTGGATCATTCCAATCCTGCCAAAGTGCTTTATCAATAAATTCGACCCCTTGCTATTTTGATGTGATTAGCGTGGTATTTTAATCCTTTACACTTTCTTGCCTTTCCAGATTACCACCATAAATGAGCACATCGAATGATTCTCGATGGCTATGCAGATGCCAACTAACTGTACGTCGCCACACATGCGCCCGCGCACAATGAAGTTAACTCACTCGTGCTTGCTTGTGAAACATGTTTATTGATGCAATCAAAGAGGACGCGGGCTGGCGAAGACTGTGAATGTCGGTTGTACATTCTTATGTCTTGCACGTTGCGGCGGGTCTAAAAATGTTTTCATGGCACATTGTTTAGAAGTGAAATGTACACATTAATATCCTACATTTACCTCAGATGCAACGAGTATCTAGCCGATGTCTAATGTTATACGCAATTATGAAATGTACTTTATACCGACACAGTATATGTTTAGGACAAGCTACTACATGAGCAGCCAAATTCCTCTAGAATTAGGGTTGTTCTCAGAGGCAAACAGTACCAATAAGACACTACACCGTTTTTATATCAAGCCCACATGTTGCCATCGGAGTAGCAATATTAACAGGAAATAGACAGCGTGTTATTGATGTCTCTAAACCCACATTAACTCGCTTGCGGAATATCATAAGCTAAAAGCCGGTTTCAGTCTACCAGTAGCTGTAAATAAAGGTCAAGCTGGTGAATGCTGGAAACCCGGGCTGCGGAAATGATACATCCTGATATAATTTTAAAGAAAGCGCTGGATGCTGAATGGCAAACAGTAACTTCCTAATGAAAATATATGCATGTAAAAATCCCACCGGGGATTGACAGTATTTGTAAATAAATAAATAAAGATATACAATATGATAGTCGTTGTTTGCTACTTCAATGGCTTGAGAAAATCGAAAATCCGAACGGCCATATTAGTTATGTGACGAAAAAGTAAATCTCCTTATTTTAACTATGTCACTTTAAATGTATACCCTGTACCCTCACCAGAAGGTAATACTGTGTTTCAAGAAACAAACACTTCAACAAAGAAAGAGTTTATTTTACTAAGCAGCCTGGCACTTGCTCATCTTAAGATTATCTGTTAGATTGTGACCATAGCGCCAAGGAACACGAACAATCGAGTGCCACAGTTCATGCTTCGAAGGTGAGAAAAAGCACAAACACACTTTTTGCTGTGTCGTTCGAGCACGCAACGTCTTCATCACGGTCTTGTTTAGCGGGCACTATTTTTACGTGGTCTCTTTAGCCTAAATTTGGCCATTTTAATGAGATTCCACAAATCCGTAGGAACGTTAATATGTGTGCGCATGCATTGATAACTTGGTGCCGATTCACATGTCAACACACATCTTCAATTAACAACTAATTTTGTGCAGGTCACCACGAACTTATCCTAGTAGACTCTATGGATTCCGGCAAGGCGTCTTTCTTTGTTGATTTTTCCCTTCGCGACAGAGAAAAATCTTTGTGGACTCAGTCCATTGCTGCAGCCGAAGGCACAGCAGCCCGGAATTCTGCCGAGAAGAAATTAAAAAAAAAAATTCCGAGAAAAAAAAAAAACTAGACGAACTCTTCGAGGTCGCTTAAGAAGAGAACGGCGAAGGCTTACCCCCAAGTCATTGTTTGGCATATTGGTCGTTTCGTAGTCATGATAAGTCATGTCTAGTCCTTGTAATCATTATTATTTGTTGCTAAAAATGTTTACTCGTTTCCGCTAAGTTGCAGTCATTTCAAGTCGTCATTTGACATATTGGTCATTTCGTAGTCACGATGAGTCATACCTAGTCATTACCACTCATAGCTAGACATTTTTACTCATTTTCAATTGCCGTCATTACAAGTCTAATTTGACATATTGGTCATTACAAGTCATTTTTAGTCATTATAATCATCATTATTAGTAATTAGCATTACTCATTCACTCTATCGATGTCTATTTATAATTCTTATTCATTACCTTTCAGTATAAATCGTTTTCAATTTTAATCTTCCTCCTCACACGGCCGGTATTTGCAAGTGACACATCAGCGCACAAATGCGACGCACAGATCACGCGCACAGCTCCCACCCACCGATTTTCGTTCCATGAGCCTAGACAGGCTTTCGCCATAAAAAAACACGAGCAAGAAAAGCAAGCTGCGGCGCACCACGTGACCCATGCTGACCAATCAGTGGTGTAGCGTCGCGGGGAAAAGAATCGCGGTACTCTGAAAGTTATCGAGTGACTATACTCAATATATCGGCACTGAATTGGCCCCCATCTTCTTGTCGTGCCAGAGCATCGCCCCCTACAGCTCTTCGTTTTCGGTGCAGTCATATGAACCTTAATGTGTGGCGGATTGTCCGCAGCTTATCCATGCCTTGTGCGAAGCGCGTAGTAAGCACTCTTTAACTAACACCGGCTACAGCTGCCTACGATTGTCTGTTTTCAGGAGTGACGGTAAACGCCCTCCATCCCGGTCTGGTACAGACTCCGATAGCGAGCCACGGATCATTCGTGCGGAAAATATTGTTCAGCCTTATGATACACACCAAGGGAAAGGTGAGCACTTCTCAATGTACCTCGTTATAATATGCACATTAGAAACGTTATCGGAGGTATTTCCGCGTTTTCCCATGCTTTCTGCGTCCCCAGTTCTGCACTGAGAACGCGTACAACTAACTGTAAATAATATAGTGCTTGCAAAACCAGAGCCACTTTATGTCACGCTAAATACAAGAATAATGGCGTGAGCACACATACATGCATCTTCATTGATCGCAGATCATATCAGTGCTCTAAACACCCCGTTCACCGCCTATAGGGGCGCCACAGAAAGCCACCTAGTGGTCGTTTTCAGAAGTCCTTCCGGGATAGGAGTTGCCGCTGCTCATGCGTCGCGGCAAGAATTGGCAACGTTCGCGAGAGCGATTTTTTTTTTTTTCACTTCCGATTTTTTTAGGCCGCCTGAAGCAGAAACCTAAGGCACCCCTTTGTGTAGGAGTGTGAACATTAATGATGCTGCAGCCATCTGGGAGAAAAATACGTACACGCGCCAGGTACCTCCTACAAACAAACGCTAAATGACCAGGGACAATGTTGAGCCCCCCTGTATTGTGGGTATACTGCATCGATTCATCGATTACTTCAGCAGAATGCTCTTTTTCTTTTTCATTTGCCCTGCCTTTGCTTTGTAAGCTTTTTTTCATGCGCACTCATGGTAACGCGCCTCATCCCGATATTATACCTCGTGCTGTAGCACCGCTCTTATAAGTATATCGCTTCATCGGCATAATTTACAAGACTTTAATACGATGCCGCTAACGCAGAAAATTCGGCGTCATCGTGCGTCGTTGTCGTTAGCCGTGAACAGAAAATCCCGATGGAAGATTTAGGAGCAGTTTTGAATGTACATATTGACGGTAAGTTTCTCGAGGAAGTTCCGTAACGAAAGGAAGATAATTGTGCATAAATAAAAACTGAGACAACTATGAGTGGAGGTGCAAGTCGAACTCAAGGCTTTCACTTTGCGGGATATACACACGCTCATAGATCGATGAGGCAAGCTGGTTAATTCATGCTGGATAAAGGACGACCTACTGAATTCGTGACGCGAACGGGGCAATTAATCGCGTTTTGATCTTAATAGACGATACTTAATTAAGCTTCCCCTTAAAGTATCTCACACAGTATTACCCGTGACGATGGATTGTATTGTGGTGAGGGCATATTTCATAAAATTTCAGAAATATTTCAGAAATTGGTGATAACGCGATAAAGCAAGCGCATACAACCTTCGATATATCCTATGCATTGTAAAGCTTACGCGCATAGGTAAAAGAACAAAATATTTACACGTGCTACTCTGAACAAGCACCGCTTATAGGCAATTAAATGCATGTGCCACGCGCTTGGACCACCGTGTTTAATACATTGAATCTTGTACCTGACGCTCATCATATGTGTTTACTTTGCACTCAGGACATATCAAATGACTTGAAAAATTAAGCGCCACAAAAATATGCAGCACTACACTAAATAAATGAACTATTTATTTACAGGTTTACGTAGTAGCCAACATAATTTGTTTCCTGTACCTACAAGCGAATGGTAGCGATCGTCAGATAGTTCACGATGACACTCCCATATTATTTCAAGTGTTATCATATGGAAATATAAGGAAGAGATGACAAGCGACTTATTAAAGCGAAGTGAACTCAAACAGTACGCTCTCAGTCCGATTGCTTGGCGAGATGGCACGAGCAAGTACAATCTTCAACGCGTGTTTAATAGCTTTCGCACACTTATCCGAGGAAAAATTATTGCTTGAGATGCCCCGTAGTTTCGTAGTTTGTGCCACAGTGCATTGGCAACCTGTTAAGGGAGAGATGAAAGCGTCGCGGCAAAACGAATTCATGACACGACGATTGCATAGAAACGCACGGCTAGCAGACGACACGGCCGGCTCCGCTCCCAGATTTACTTATCAACTCTGCCACCAAGCGGCGCGGCCGTTGCTTCGCATGGGGCGTAAACTTTGTTTCGCGGAGTGATACTGCATGCTCTAAAGACTCTCGCTCTATTGGCTTGCTGCTGCCTTCACTGGATCGTCCACTTTTAGGGTGAACATGCAAGGAGGTGGTCGCTCTCTCCGAAGCGCTACTGCATCCGACATTGCCGCACATCACAGCAAAGTTACGCAGGCACAGATGGACCTGGAGGTGGTGCTTCGCATGTGCTGCCGCTTTTCTGCAAAGCGCAGTAGGGTCAGGCGCACTGAAGCTCTGATGTGAACGACCACGCGCTCGCGTGTTCACCCTCAAAGTGGACGGGCCTGGATTAATGGATATTATATCGCATAGAGCGAACTTAAACCGCTCAAACATTGTCCTGGAGTTTGTACATGTGGTCGGCGATGGTATGGTAATAAACAGTTTGGAATTGATTTAGCTGATCCGGTGCCTGAGACAAAAACACTACGTCATCACATACCAGGAGTCACAACCACTTCGGGTTGCCGTTACTTCTCAAGTATTATTCTTGCCTAAACTTACAGTGCTTTGAAAGGTAAGCAGCAGATGTCACAGGAAAAGTGCAGAGGTCTTCTCGATTTTGTAGAAGCCAATAACCGCTCTATAGCGTCTAAGGAACAGAATGCACAAAGAGTGTATGAACCCTAAAGTCCAGGTAATCGGGCTCTAAGCCACCCGTGAAAGATAGAACTATTGTCTTGTATAAGCTCATCAAGCAGTAGCCTCCCGCTATAGGCGCCAGGTTCTTCAAATTTCGACACGTGAGGAAGGATGAGCCACCGTGCGAGCGGAATAAATCCAATCTACTGTTAAATCAAATTGGATGTGGTCGACGCCATCCAACCTTGAAAGTCATCCAGTGACCGCCAATGTATTATGGCCATACGTTTAGGGGCTATGTTGCTGGGAAGCCACTTAGCGCTTACCAAGGTTCTTCTCGTGACCGATGAAGCTTACGATACGCAGCCCCTTCCTAGACTATCTGCTGAAGCGCTGCTTGTTTCGGTTTTTCCTTTTACAAAGCGGTGTTGGCTTACGGAGAACGTCGCACGGCCTAGGGTAAAGGCCTTCTGGTAGTAGACTCTAATTCCTATCTCGGTGTCCGTATTTCCCATATTTCCGCAAGTGGCTACGCCGCGTTTACATTAATCTGAAAAACAGAAGGGCGGCTCCTCACCCTCCTTTTATTTGCTCTTTGTTCTAATTCCTGTCCCATCGCGGTTCAGGAGCACAAATGGAGTGAGATACGTACTGCGTCTTTGCTCACACAATATTGCATTTGTCTTTCCTCCCCAAAAACAGACAGCTTTCGAAGGCGCGCAGACGACCATCCGTCTGGCCGTTGACCCAGCCGTCGATAAGACCACCGGCGAGTACTTCGAAGACTGTGCGCCCGCCACCGAGGCCTACCGCAACCCGTTACTCAGGGATCGGACCCTGGCTGAACAAATATTCCACACGTCCGCCATGTTTGTGGGCTTCGACCAAGAGCAACTGCAGAAGGTCATCGGCAAGCAGTGACCGGCTCTGGTTGTCCCGGACCCCGCAGTGTTAACTACGTGTTGAAACTTATTTGTCCTTGTGAAACTCCAGACAAATATTTCAGAATGACCCCCCAAACGGGTTTAAAAGGCTCCGGAAGCGTTTCCTTCACGGCTACAGCGGTATGTGCAATGATCAAAATCTGAGTCATGTTTCCGAATGTGTTGCTTTAGTCTGCTTGCGTTCTTGTGCACTTTTTCTCACATTCTGTCGCAGACGTATAGGCCATTGCTAAATGCACAGTCAGTGACGAAAGTTTGCGGGGTGCGGATTTGTGGAAAATCATTTATTTATTCGTTCCCTCGCTAGTTTTTCCTGTGATATTTCTTCTATGAATGTGTCGTGCATCTCCCCTCGTGATTCAGCTCATTACGTGCACTGTTTGCCCAGTAAAAAAGAAATAAATATTTTTCCACGAACTCACGTCCAGCAAACTTTTGTCCCTAATATTACATACGCGTGAAATTATGGTTGTTGCTATTATTAATATTATTATTATTTTACTGGGCGCGTTGGTTCATGCTGCTATTTCGAAAAGACTGTAGCGCGACATAGAAGATAAAGAACAGCAAATGAACGGGAAAGATCCCCCTCTTAACTGGCGTCAGCAGCGTAAATGCGTAATGCATTGAGCCATTGGAGAAGGACATCCACCACCTGTTTATACCCTACGGCAGCTCCCGCAGAAGGCCGTGTCTTTGTACCGAGGTTCATTTCCGCGTCTACTTCCGAGGTCTTGGTGAAAGGAATACTGTACTATAGCATCCTACTTGCACTTCCACGTATGTTGTGTACAGCTCTACCCAATATTTGATTTTTTCTTTTTTCACTCACGTGTGCTACGATCAGTCGGTCGTTCAACGTCTAGCACATGACTGCAGGTGTTAAAAGGACGACGTAACGAGTATGCTGTTCCGCTGGCGTGACACAAGCCCTCCTTCCCAGCTGTTCTCGAGAAGAAATAATTTTGCTTCGGAAACGAAGAGAATATACGGATCTGGCACAAGAAGAAACGCCGAGACACCACATGGTGCCACAATTAAAAATACTGCTCTGTTAGCATGCTCGTCATCTGAGTCATCTCTTCCGTGTCACCGCTACGGTCAATCTGGAAACGCTGATACTTTCTTGCCGACGCTCCCGTGAGGCTACGGAAAAACTGCGAGATAGAGGCACAGTAATAAATGAGCAACCTCTCTCGCGCTGTTACGCAGGTCAGCTTTGGAAGTGGATACGTCAAAGCATTGCCGCGAATGTTTGACCATGCATGTCCAAGGCATTTCTTCTTTTAAAATTTAGCAGTGCTATAGGCTTACCGGCTTAGGGCATTCTTCAGCGAAAGCTGGCATTAGTATCCGAGAAACCTGTAGTGTCACGGACTCGTTTTGGCATCTCTACGCTTGTTGGTTCTTAGCGCAATACGACACACTAAGAATTGAACAAACGTAAAACAGACAGGATGGACAGAGTCTGTGCGTTTCGTTTATGGTCCTCAGTTCGATCACGTTTCAAAAAGGTAAGGTTGGCCTGGCCGAATCAAGTCACAAAAGTAGTAGCGCTGGGAAAATCATTTTAAGTATGAAGTGCTTTTAACGCCCGCGCCGACAAAAACACGGCCTCGAGCAGAACGAAAACAT